>CM069857.1:13330470-13492970 GCA_036172795.1 Pelodytes ibericus
AACCCCTTTGTGTTGCTAGGACGTTCTATGCCGTCCTGATTTTCAGTGCCTAAATGACGATAGGACGGCATGGTACATCCAGCGTTAAACAGCTAATTGCGGCTCCCTACGATGAGCTGTTCTCGGATCCCGCTGCAGGGACTGGCAGCGGGATCCAACCTGTCAGATGAGGACATTTTGAGTGGCCTCAGTCTGACAGGGAAAATGTAGCCGGTGCTCAAAGCGAACACCGGCTACATTTCTCTAAATCGAGCCGTGGCTGAACTTCCGGGTTCGGGCACGCCTCCGTGACATCACACGTGACGTCCGGAGGTCTCGCGATTCTTTGGCTACATTTCTCTAAATCGAGCCGTGGCTGAACTTCCGGGTTCGGGCACGCCTCCGTGACATCACACGTGACGTCCGGAGGTCTCGCGATTCTTTGGCTACATTTCTCTAAATCGAGCCGTGGCTGAACTTCCGGGTTCGGGCACGCCTGCGTGACATCACACGTGACGTCCGGAGGTCTCGCGATTCTTTGGCAGGGACCCAGAGGGTCTATTAAGACCCTGACTTGGTCTCTGCAATATTGTTCCTGGCTACTGATCACCTTGTGACTGGTGGCCAGGAACAAATTGTGACGTTTTGGTGCTTGCGTCGTCTGGGGCACAAGCACCATGTGTCACGAAGGGGTTAAAGCATTTCTATTTAAAATCTCTCCACTTGATGCATTATTTTCATTAAACGTATTTTTGCTGACAGTTAACCCATGGCTTACATTCTGTTATTATAGCAGAGAGCTCCTTGTGGCAGGGATTAACAGTGGATAATGCACATTCCCCTAGGATAGTGCCTTTTATTTAGGGTATTCTGTTGTCCCCTTTACCTGCAGAGGTTTCTGAAAAACAGTTGCAAAAATGTTGCATTAAAACCAGTTTAATCATGTTGGGCATGTTATTCCCATGTTATTCCCATGTTATTCCCATGTTATTCTTAAAAAAAAAAAAAAAAACAACATTTAAAAGGGGCAGTTGTACATGTTTTTAATACACATGAAATTGACTTATTTTAACTTTTAAGCAATTTCCTGATCCCCTGTACTTTTACATTTAAAATAACTTCAACGGGCCTTCTTCATTCAGTGCTGTCAGTGAGAGGGGAGTACACATGAGGTGGGCTGTATTCCTATGCAGCAGTTTTCATACCCCCCTCTAAGAATGTGCTGTTCTTCGTTATTACTGCGAAACCAATGCAGCTGTTTCAAGTGTTTGGAATGCAAACAGGCCTGGTTTCAACCAATGAACTGTGATGTAAAACAAGAAGGAGGAGAGCTTGGAAAGGCGGGCAGTACTCTTGGATGCATTTTTTCCAGAGATAACAAGAGTTGATCAAAAAATGGATCAGACAGATCTGTTAAGTTTCTATAAATCCTGCATTAGCCCACAGAGCTATCTGCCTGTTTGCCCTCCGTTAAATAAGATTGCCTAGGAGTTCAACGCTGCCCTGTGTCCTTCCAATTGGACCTAAGTCCGACATCTTCCTACTTAACGATCATATTAATCAATCACTGTAACAAATGAGACTTTCGTTTTCTTCTTCACCTCTTTGTTGCATATTTTCTCTCTCTTTTTTTTTTAGTAGGTTACTATTTAATTGTCTCTCAACTTTAAACTCCGGTGTTTTGTTCTGCCAGCTCTTGTGAAGATGGGGTCACCAACCTTGCTTCAGATTCCCCGTAGAGATAAAGAGATGTTCCCCAATGTCTATTTCCTATTCTGTTCTTTTTTTCCTGACCCTTCCTGCCTCTGCCTTCAAACATTACCGAAAGGGGCCTTAAAATAACTCCACGGGTTATATTTATCCTGCACAGGACTTTTTTTTATATACATTTTTCTTTAAAGAGTTTCATGAAATCCTATTTTTAAGAGCGTTTTATCCCAGCCTGATGTCTTCTCAGTGTGAGTTAAGCATAAAATATATCAAACTAAATCATTTCCTCGCCGTGGCTTTGCGAGGTGGAAAGGTCTCTCCTTAAACAAGGGGGAGGGGGGAGGAATGGTGCAATGAACTTATTGAAGATTAAAAGAGCAAACCCAAAAGGTTTGCAGGTTCAATAACTGGCAGGGTCAGCACAACTAGTCATACTTCTGTGGTAGATAAAATGAGGACTATTAAATACGGTAATAATCAATCCTTGAAAACCCAAAGAATATTTGACCATTACCCCTACTGGTTTTACTAGTTTGTAATTATCATTATCATTATTATTATCTCACATATATATTCTTATTCTTATTATAGCCAAATTTACCATCCTAACTCCTCCCACAGTTACACTAGATAGACAGTAATATACCGAAACGTGCGGATGGTTCCCGATTGGCGTGCTATTACTTTGTGGAATATTTCGCCGAATGGTTCACAAAATATTGTCGTTTTTGTGGCGAAATTGGTCCCTTAGGAATGAATAGCGGAATGTTCAAAACTAGAGTGGGAGCTGACAAAAGCTAGAGTGGGAGCTGAAAAATCAGGACATGATTTCTAAAATGCTACCAATCCCTCATTTTCAAGCCCACCTACACAAATCTTATATCAAAACATTAAGCTATCCCTGCTGCCACTACACATGTCCACGGCTAAGCCATAGTCCTGATAGTTTTCACAATATGACCATTTGTTTGCAACTCACACTGTCACACATTCATTGAAACTCCACTCTAGCCACCTCAAATTTGAAGGGCAAAATCTAACCTTCGACTGTGCCTTCATTTTTAATATTTCAGAGACATACTATGCATAAAAATGTAGGTCTGGGTCTTGTGATTCTCACAATATAAAGTTCTTCACTGTAGGATTTATAGTTTTTAAAATATGACCGTTTGAAGATGGCAACCACACTCCAACCTTTCCACAGTTACTCCAGCCCCTCCAACCACACAACAGTTACTCAAGCCACTCCACCCAGTTACTCCGCACTCTCCAGTTGTAGACTACTGGTGGAGCCAAGAACTCTTCACACAATGTCCCCAGAAATTGGAGCTTTTCTAGTTACAACTGCATTTGTTTATTTCTTTGATGTACTATTTGTCATATTTAAAATTAAAATCAGCTCACTGACAAATTATAGTACTAGTCAGGTAATTTTGTTGTTTATTTAGTTTATATACTTATAAGCTAAATGACTCTGCACCTAAGGAACCTCAACCACTAGAATACCGGTCCCTTTACCTCTAGATGATCCCACCCAGCTGGGACACGCACAATTCATCTTTGGCTTATCCCACCTAGTGCCTCCCATCCACACTACTGTTACTACAACTTCAATTCCTCTGACCTCTTCAATCCCTTACGTGTCTCATGTACCCCATTCCCTCTAGATTGTAAGCTCTGCGAGCAGGGCTCTCTACCTCACGTCCCAGTCTGTTCTAGTTTGTCTAACTTAGTATGTAGTTCCCTTCTATGCTCTGTACCTAGCGCTACGTAAATTGTTGGCGCTGTATAAATAAATGTTAATGTAATATACTTAGTCTGAGTCTAGTACATGAAATTAAGTAAATGATATCATATGGCCTACATATAATCTGTGTGTAATGCAAATTGTTAAAGCAGACCACATTTTTTCATTCTAGAGACTCTAATTCACTCCCTGTGCTACACATACTTATTGTAAAGCACGGAGAGCGACAGGTAAGTGTAGGAGAAAAAAACATTTACTGATCACAGTTTGTTACTGTGATCAGTTACCTTTCTACTTTATGGCCATTATTTTGTTGTTTTTTTCTCAATTTGTTTATTAATTTTGGTAATCTTAAAGTTTTTTTTTCATACATAAATTATATTATTGTAATATATTAATTTAATTACAGTTAACCCCTGCTCTAATGGTCCTTTAAAACACAATATATAACTTGTATGAGTGCATTAAATGACAGAGGAGAGATACGTTTCAACAACCACATATCAAAAATTAAAAAATCGCTCTTGTCATTGGCCCAGAAAATCCCTGGTACTTAAGGGGTTAAATCAAGGAGTCATGTGATTAACCTGAGCAGGGACACACTCTAAGCAGCCTTCCTTCTCAATCACCCTTTCTGAACATGTTTCTTGTCAATCCCCTGAATAGATCTTACCATAACTCCTCCCCATATCTGCATCCAAGCATACAGCTGTATGATCAGCCATTTTTTTTATCAGGGACAAAATAACTTTTACATGCTACTTTGCAGAAACTATGATGCATATGTGTTCAGAGGGAATTTCACTTAGTTAAGCAAGATATTTCCTGCGGGATTCCTTCTTTGATTTGTTAATTAGTTTCCTTATGACACACCAGTATTGTGTATTCTGCCGGGGAGCTGAGTTCAGCACCATAGACAGCTCCAGTCTACAGCTATAGTAAAAAAGATCTTGAAACACGTTTGCTGTGCTGATTCAAACCTTGAAATGTATGTAAAAATGTTCTTTAAAAAAATAATTCTGTCAAACATTTTTTGTCATGGTCCTTTTAATTTAATAGGGTTACAGTTCCAATATTTATTCTTTCCTCCTTTACTGGGTTGATCCCCACAAGAGACCATAGTTTTAAATTAGAGGAGCAAACATCAGGGTAAGGAGTTTAAAGCATAAGGCTATCCTAGATATAAGATAAAGTCAGGGACTAAACTCTGGGTGAGGGCACTTAAGACTTTCAGTTTTATAATATTTTTCTTACTTTGTTCTTTGTTCCTTTTAAAGGAGAAGAGTATATTTAAAAGATGAAAAACTGCCACAACAAGAAGGCATAGTCGTAAAATTAGAGGGGAAGTCATTTTACAAGTAATATAAGAAAGTATTACTGTACTGAGAGGGGCAGTGGATTCATCCAATAGTCTCCCAGCAGAAGTATAGATCATTTTCAATAATTTTTTAATCTCTACCTTCACAGTAAACACAATGTTTGGGTGATCCAGTCGCTTTAAGCATGCATGTTATAGGCATAAAACTGTCCTAAAAGTAAGATAAGGCCAGGGACTAATGAAAGTGCTCAGGGACAGATTTTTTTTTAATGGAGAGGAGCTGGCCCCAGACATTATTTTTTTTGGGAGGGAAGGAGCGCTAGGGTAGTGGGGGTGGCTATTACACTAAAATTCCCTAGCATTTTATTACCAGAGAATAGGGAATAACAGCATTTTACGCAAACACCATTATTGCCTTAACGCAGTCTCAGTTATTTAATGCACGCTACTTTCTTCAATACAATCACCAAAATAACAATATTTAGGTGACACCGTCCCTTTAAAACACATTTCGCATTGACACCAGTTCATTTGCATATCAGACCACAGGTGACATCACTAACAGCAGACACCACAGGCCCTTTTCAAATGCATCTGTCAAAAATGCTGATAACACAATCTACAGATTTTTATTCTCTACATTCACAGCACAAACCAGGTGACACCGTCCCATTTACAAACCCCCCCCCCCCCCAAAAAAAAAGATACAAATAAAATAAACCAATGATATAACAGGATCTCAATATTATAAATAACAACGGATCATAGTTGGAAACTGCCGTGAATCCGAGCAGATCCCCGGATGTCATTTCCGCTCTTTCCTTTTTATGCCTTGCAAGTGTCAAAGGAAAGGTTCTTGTTTTTCAATTATTTGCTTCAATACGTAGGTTCCTGTAGCAACTCCGTCTGTGGCTAGTTCATTTCGTTTAACATATAGGAAATGATGTGCTTTGTAATGTTCAAATATGATTTGTCCGTCAAAGCCAGGCAGGGTTATTTCACGCTGGGAGGGTAGACAGCTGTTATTATGTATGGTTAGGCTTGATGCCCCTTTCATGACTGTGGAGTTATGTGGTTAGGGCCTTAGAAAAGAATATGTTTGTGGATAAAATGTGCATTTATTTGTATTTGTGCACACATTAAATATCCGCCAATATTCACGCTGCTTAAATCAGAGGTGTAAATTGCAGTGCCATTATGCCAGTAATATTATAACGGCAATAATAATTTTATTTAATAACACACAGACCTGAATGTGGGTTTTCATGTACGGAATGATTGACTCTCAGCACTGTAAGAAAGCTTGGTTAAGTATACTGTAATTCTCCTAATGCAAACATTTTAGCTTTTGCACAGTGCCCCCCAGGCAGTTGTTTAGCACCTTAGAGGTTATGGGTCCATCACCACCAACTGGTTTTATCTGATCACTTATTAAAAAATAGTAAAGTATTTGTAATCAATTGATACTTATTATTCCAGAATGAATTCCAGTCTTTATTTATTTATTTATTTTAAATCTTCTTATGTATAATTGCCCACTTTTTATTCCAGAAAGATTACCAGCCAAGTTTTTGCCTCCATAAAGGGAAGGGCTTAGTGGCCCATTTTGCACACTTCACTTTCATCAGCCCACCTGTTATTATCAGAGGAAGACACACATAGACGGGCAGGACAGATATACCATAAGAGAAGGTACAAAGACTGCTAGACAAACAAAACAATTATATAGAAAGGGATTAGGTGTCCGACTGTGGCCCTCCTGCTGTCTCTGTACTACCACTGCCATAATTACATGCTATTGTAGAAAGATTCTGTGGAATTATGGGGTTTGAAGTTCTGCAGTGTTGGAGGGCTGCAGTTGGATGTCTAGGCATTAGGGCATTTAGAAGTGAAAGTGACCTAGCCCATTTAGCTATGGTAGAGGGCAGCCCGAGGGGGGGGGGGGGGAGGCTTGCCAACCCTCCCCTGCCTCTACAGATCTCAAGACAATTTTTTGACAGCTGGCCAAGAAACAACTGGCTACGTGGCAAGTGGCCATATTCATCATTTATATTTATTCGTCTATGACTGTATATTTTGTTGCACACATCATTTAAATGTGAAATGCTGGAATAAAAGCAGAATTTGGTAGTGGGTGATTTTATATATAATTTAACTTGCAAATGGGTCACAACCAGGTAGGCCTCTGATATTGGAAACACACCTTGCCGACCTTAGGACAACGAGAAAGCGTTAATAAGACAATTCTGGATCAACAAGGTTCTATGTACAGGATCCACTAGTCACCCCATCCTTATTTTACCTTCACCACTGCAGGGCCATGTTCTCCAATGGAAAAAAGAAGTGGTAGCAAAATCCACAATGGAAGTGATTCAGTGGGAGTAGTAAAAATGATTCCAACATGCAAAAGAGTTGGAAAAGTAAAAAAAAAAAAAAATTGTACCTATACAACGCGTTTCACATAATGTTTTCATTGCTAATTCCTTTTTTTTCAATTAGAGCACTCGACTAATTCCTTTTTTTTTCAATTAGAGCACTCGACTTTTCAGTGGCGACGGAACCACTCTGTTATCTCAGTCATCAGTGGATGTTGTAGACAATGCCTTGTGATGGATCATCTACAGTCAACAGGCAATGAAAAGTAACTGGTTCTTTAAAGGCAGCTCATAGAGCATTGGAGCCCACTATGTGTTGGGAGTCTGCCTTATCCATAGGAACTTACATGGATAATACCAGTATTAGAGGCTATGCCTGTATTATGCCCCCCACACACAGTAACATTATTGTTCATTTTGCAGCCTCAGGGGGTGCTGTGTTTCAATAATCCCTGTGTCCCCCTGAGTTTGTTTCTGCACACGGAACAATAAAGTTATTGGCCTGCATTGATTTATACTAGCTGCAGATGGGCTATGGCCATGGGTATCCCGCATGTGAGTTCAAGAATTATCGAGAATTTTCACCACCCTCTGAGAAGATTCACTACACATCAGGTGTCTAACTTGGCACTCTCCACCATGATTCTCTGCCATTCTTAAAGGTTATTGGGCGATCGTAGGATTTGCTGTTGGACAGCCTAGTTGTAAGCCTAGTCAATACTCCATGCAAACAAGCAAGACTGTAGAACTAAACGTGTCTACTGAATCCTTCCACAGAGAAGACTGTAATTAAAAATCAGTCAGTCTGTATCCTTAATTCTCTTTTTTTTTCTTCTTAAGCTATCCATCAATATTATGTAATTCAAATCGTGCAACAGAGAAATGCATATTTATAAGAGTCAGTGGGCGGGTTCTCCCATTTTTAATTCCATCGGAATATCCATAAAAGCATAAAATGTTTAGAAAATCTCAGCGGAATGCAGAACAGTAACTGTGCATGTGTGTCTAATTATTTCATAACTAGAAACGAAAATCTGTCAGCTAAGAGAGAATGCCGAGTTGCATGTTAACAGCATGGAGATGGAGGTGGAGATGATAAGTAAGATGATCTCTTTACTGGGGGAAGTTGGGGACCACGGCAGTCATGAGGTTCCTTGTCTTAAACAATTGGTTTTTTTTAAACATATAAATATATTTTTAAATAGCAATGATGAAAAAGGGAAATTGATTGATGATTGAAGTCATCGATATGCTATAACCAACACGCTATAAATACCAGGCCTACATAATAATAGGAATATTGGACAAAGCGAGAAAAATATGGCAATCCTCCAAAGGTGAATCCAAAAAAATAAGGCTACAGAACTGCTGAGGTATTTTCAGAAATTTATTTTTTTTCTTTCACCTACTCCTAACCACTGTGATACACACGAGCCAGTAAGAGAGCAGGGGATTATCTCATGACATCATCATTTTGGGCAGACTAGATGGACCGAATGGTTCTTATCTGCCGACACATTCTATGTTTCTATGTTTCTATCATGCAGGCTCTGGCCACAGTTGTAAAGTGAGACTGGATGGAAGATTTTGGATGATGTTGCATCATGGGAGATTTTCACAAAATGGAGCCAGGAGATAAACACCTAATTTTATTTTTCCTTTTATATGCAATTAATCTAATTTTATATATATAACAATGGCATAGGTTTTATGTGTGTTTGTTTTAAATGACCAGGTTATCTAGCTACATCTTGTAAGTGGTAGTGTGCCTTTAGTCATAGGCATGCTATGCATATCCGGGATGTACAATGGTCTGGACTATTACCAATGAAGATCCACAAGTTACATACCAGTATATAATAAGCAAGCTTGGTGAGTACATCACTGAAAGGATTAATTTGGATCTGTGAGGGTTAAAAGCCGACAGTGTGTCAAAGAAGCTGATGTCTGCAGCACCTTCTGGAAGGCCAGATCACGCCAGTAGCATAATTGTTATTAGAATGGTCTTATCTTACTATTCCAAGGCTAGAACAGAGGTTTCTGGAAAATCAACAAATTGTCTCTGAAAGTTCTGTAATTTTCCTATAAGAACGACTTTTGTAACACTATTTTACATATTACGTTTTAAGTGTATTTTCTTATAAAACACGCCTTTCTGCATATTATAATATTATAATAACCAATTATATCGTAGTAACTAATGTTTTTATCTTCGTATAAATAAGCTTGTTTAAACAATTAAAATCAGAGTTGTTTCACAGTTGCATTGGTGTCGGTCTCAGTTATTCACTGTGAGATAGCTCTCCTGGATCCAGTATTTACAAGTCAAACCAAGACGGTCGCATTAAGGGACAGAGGATATTTCCTTACAGTCTGGGGGCTCGTCCGGGATCGGGAAGGTCATCCTTTGTCCGGTAAGATATACTTTTTTTTGGTTTATCTATCGGACTGAGGGCACTGGCCAAATCCCGATCCTTATATTTGTGTGTCAGGGACATACATCCTTAAAATATTTTTTGTTTTTGTGTCCGGGACACATAACCAGATCTCAGGGAGATCCTTATATTACACAGATCTCAGGGAGATCCTTACATTCACGTGTCAGGGACACACACACAGATCTCAGGGAGATCCTTACATTCACGTGTCTGGGACACACACACAGATCTCAGGGAGATCCTTACATTCACGTGTCAGGGACACATACACAGATCTCAGGGAGATCCTTACATTCACGTGTCAGGGACACACACACAGATCTCAGGGAGATCCTTACATTCACGTGTCAGGGACACATACACAGATCTCAGGGAGATCCTTATATTCACGTGTCAGGGACACATACACAGATCTCAGGTAGATACTTACATTCACGTGTCTGGGACACACACACAGATCTCAGGGAGATCCTCACAGTCTCAGGGAGGCTAACACACAGATCTCAGGGAGATCCTTACAGTCTCAGGGAGGCTAACACACAGATCTCAGGGAGATCCTCACAGTCTCAGGGAGGCTAACACACAGATCTCAGGGAGATCCTCACAGTCTCAGGGAGGCTAACACACAGATCTCAGGGAGATCCTTATATTCACGTGTCAGGGACACATACACAGATCTCAGGGAGATCCTTACAGTCTCAGGGAGGCTAACACACAGATCTCAGGGAGATCCTTACAGTCTCAGGGAGGCTAACACACAGATCTCAGGGAGATCCTTACAGTCTCAGGGAGGCTAACACACAGATCTCAGGGAGATCCTTACAGTCTCAGGGAGGCTAACACACAGATCTCAGGGATATCCTCACAGTCTCAGGGAGGCTAACACACAGATCTCAGGGAGATCCTCACAGTCTCAGGGAGGCTAACACACAGATCTCAGGGAGATCCTCACAGTCTCAGGGAGGCTAACACACAGATCTCAGGGAGATCTTTCACTTTATTACCAGGGGTATTATACACTTAAATTTACAGTCTCAGGGAGACTAGACTATTCTTGGTTTGGCTTGTTTAATTGTAATTTTGCATATTAATTGTATATTTGTGTTCATATATAAGGTTAATTATAAAGTCATAAGAAACCATAGACGGGTGGTAAGTGTACGTCTAAGGAAATTTACTGTATTTACTGTATTCTCTTATATGTGGTAAGTGTTTTATATTTAGTGGAGTAGAGAGGACATATCTCCTGAATCAATCAAAAATGAGCGCTCAATGAAAAAAAAATAGGCACGTTCTGCCGCTAGTATAATAATTTTTGAATGATTTTTGAGTAACGGTCTTCTAAGCTATATTCATCAGTGTGATGAGAAGTTTCATAGTAAGTAATTTTAATAGTGTATGCAAGATAAGTTTTGAATTAATTTGTTGCTGTAAGTAAGTAAAATAGAAATATTTGTGTGTAAAACAACAAGAGTCATATAGTGTCCAAGGTATCTCTTGGACATCATGTTAAATATACGTGATCAATCCATTGGATAGTATAACAGCTATAAAATATTTTAAAATCTATCCAGCCAGTTTTATGTTCTGGCAAAAACAATCTAAAACTTGCATGATGCTAATTTAAAGACACAGACTATGTTTTTAACAGGTTTTACATGTTACATATTAGAAATGTTTATTTGTTTATGGTACATTCTTCCTTTTTGTATTTAGGTATCTTGACAAGTATTACTTTTTTTGTAGTTTAGAAGGATTTTTGTGTTTTAAGCTTTTAATTTAGATTTTTCCCAAGATAAGATATCACATTTTCCAATACTCTAGATAAAGTAATTAGATAAGTGAAGATGCCTTCATTGTAAGGTTGTATTTGTATCCAGTGGTGTATCTTGATTTTGTGCTGCCCTAGGCAGACAAAATCCGGGCACCCCCCTACCCAAGCTGCACACCCACGTTACACACCTAAGACATGCCCCATCACCTCCATTACATGACCCCACATCACACATAACATTCAGACTCACATCAAGCTCATACTCCCATCACACACACACTCCCATCACACTCAGTCACACACTCCTACTCCCATCACACTCAGTCACACACAGCCTCACATCACACACAGACTCCCATCACACTCAGTCATACAGTCTCACATCACACACAGACTCCCATCACACTCAGTCATACACAGCCTCACATAACACACTCTTCCATCACACTCAGTCAAAAACACTGTCTCCCATCACACACACTCTGACTCCCATCACACTCAGTCACACACTCTGACTCCCATCACACTCAGTCACACACAGCCTCCCATCACACTCAGTCACACACAGACTCCCATCACACTCAGCCACACACAGACTCCCATCACACACAGCCTCCCATCACACACAGACTCCCATCACACACAGACTCCCATCACACACAGACTCCCATCACACACAGACTCCCATCACACTCATACTCACAACCACCGTTTTCCATTTGAACCAGCTTACCTTCTGCTGTACTGTGACAGGCAGGGGGCGGAGACTTTACACTGGCGCGTGTGACGGGGAACGAAGGGAGGGGCAGTGAGGAAGCCCGATCAGGACAAGCAGCACCGGGTGAGGGGAAGAACGAAAGGAGCAGTGGGGGTGGGAAAGGGAGGGGGTAGGAAGGTAAGAGAGAGGGAGGGAACAACTTTTAACAAAACGGAGAAGAATCTAAAAATCTTCGCCGCACCAGAAGTGTTTAAAGCACCAGTGTGCTTTAACAACCTCTGGGAAAGTGCCGCCCTAAACAAGGCGCCGCCCTAGGCGAGCGCCTTGTTTGCCTCGCGGTAGATACACTACTGTTTGTATGCACAGATGCACATATACAGATGTGTTTTAGATTTAAGCAGAATTTCAGAGTTGGTACTAGAGAAAGACTTGAGTAACGTTTATTCGTAATAAAGGTTAAAGTGTGAATTTTGTGTTGTAAAGATAAACTGTTGAAGGCTTTGTGGGCCATGGAAATGGCAATTGCTGGACATAAAAGGTTTTTGTATGTTGTAGAAGGTGAGAGGTCATGTTGCAAATATGTACAAAGAGAAGATGTTATGGTCTAAGAATATGACCGTTAGGATTTTAAAGTGAATATTAATTTAAAGGAAGATATAAGTAATAATGTGAAATATGGTGATACATGGTGAGAGAATATTGAGATGTTGTTTAAAGTTTTAGATGCAAGACAAGTTTTTAATATGATATATGAGAATGTACGTATGTCAGTGATAAGTGGAAAGAATTAGCGAGTGTCGTGTTATGTGACAAGTTGTGTTGTTGAGTTGTAGGAGTTAATAGTGAAGTTAAGAGAAAGCTTCCCCAGAAGCCCCCCTTCTCTCTGACAGTCTATTTGCAGATAAGAGAATTGTAGCTGCAGCTGCAAAATTATTATTTTTTCTTTTTGTGATGGGAGGGGGAGAACGGGCCAGAATTACTGTTACTGTTAGTTATTGAGAAGTTCTGTGTGTTATGTGCTATGGTTATATAATCTAATCATATTATTTGTCCTAATGGTAAAGCGATACATAATTATTATGTATGAGAACATATTCTCACATTATCAATTGATTCAACTATGATTATAAGATGGTAATAATATTTCAAGAACAAAGAATGGTTCAGTTTGACAAGTTTTAACAACACAGGTTAGCAGTAATAATATGTTTTAATTATATTTTAATGTGAAGATTAATAAGATGTTTAGTGAAATATTGCATGTTACTAACTGGAATTTTTTCGAGTTTTATTTTCATATAGATTAAAGCTGTACAGCCAACAAAAGAAAAGTTCAAAGTGCACCAACGAATCTAATGCTGATCAAGATTATTTCTAAAGAAAAGTTTATTTTTAAAAGAAGAAAAAGTTTTCCAATTCATGTAACTGGATTCTCACCAAATTTATCGGAATATATTGTTCAAATCAACTCCTGGATCCACGTTATTTACGTAAAGCACATTCCTGTACTGACAAACAGGCCAACAAAGGAGCCGCAATTTAGTGTCTTGATGGGCATAATAATCCCTGACCACTAGCCAACATAAGCCAAGATTTTACCTTAATGGGTAACCCGTAAACAAATCACCCAGGAGTCTGCAACAGATACAACAGTCTACGACAGATCATCATTGTTGGGAAGTATATTTTCATTGCGTATATATGTATAAAATTGTTATTGATGATTTGTAATCTTTGTCGTAAAGATTGGTTTAATTGTGATATTATGGGTATGTTTAGAGTATAGTGAAATGTTTAAATGTAACAATTAGACCGACTCTAACAAACAGGATTGAGCCGACCTATAAAGAAATTATATTGTTATAGTATTTTTGCAGAATTTTATATAGAGAATGTTAGTAAGTTTTTTTCAGATATTAAAAAAAAAAAAAAAAAAAAAAGTTTGGATTATGGATTTAAGTAGTAAGTTAAAAAGTGTTTACAGGTTATCCGTGAGATCCCCTGGGACTGCGAAATTGGCTAGGATCACTTGGAGCGAAACTTGTAAGTGGTTTGGCATGTGTGAGATCAGTGTTGCTAATTGTCTGTGTTTATGTTTGTTTCAAGGGTCTCATCCTAAAGTGCATCCTGACCACTGACATCATGCCCCTACGTGAAGAATGGAAGACACTGCTCAGATATTCCCCATTATGGAAGCTTACAATGCAACTAAGCTGGATGACCTATCAATGTGTGAAATCGAGGAAGTGTGCCTTATAACCTTGGATACAATGATTATGTTGACCAGGCAACTCCTGATGGTTATCCTTAAAAACAGACAATGTCAATTTCTAAGAATAAAAGGGGAGAAGAGTATGAATATTATATGGACTGTAGGGGCCTCTGGAGTCACGTCGTGGATGGGAGACCATATTGTTTTGTCCGCTGCCATTTTGTCTGACTGCCGCTTTATGTTCTGAATGTATGCCATTTTGTGTGTTCTGAATGCATGTTCAGCTTTGCTCCAAGTCACTTTAAAGTATTTAGTCAACAACAGTCCTGGGGAATGGCAAACTCCGGAATAATATGTTTTATTTTTTACATATATTTATTGGTTTTAGACAACTGCCAACTAATACCATTAGGGGTTTTATTAGGCAGGGTAAGAGAAGCAATGAACAACAGATATTTAATTTAGTTTTGTGGCCACATGTGTTTTTGGGTCATCAGGTCATGCCATTATGTTATATTATGTAACATATTTAGATAGTTACGGCAGGCCTTCCATATTTAAGAGAGAGATACTTTTTTAATTTTTTAGATTATAAGTCCAATATCTCTGCTGAGTGAAGCCAAGGTCTGCACAGTCGCCAAAGGTCTAAACCTAATCAGTATTGTCCAGAGGCAGTCCGGTAAAACAGGACAGCCATAGTCTGTTATTATATGCTTTATTATGGATGTGGTATTTTTGATTGAAACAAACCTACCCATTGATCCCCAACAACATACCCCTGAAGGATACCGACAGTATTTACAGATCTATAGACAGAAGCAAAAGGGGAAGAACCATATTATATGAATCATATGGTTCTAAGAGGGGATTGAAAGGATTAATTTGGATCTGTGAGGGTTAAAAGCCGACAGTGTGTCAAAGAAGCTGATGTCTGCAGCACCTTCTGGAAGGCCAGATCACGCCAGTAGCATAATTGTTATTAGAATGGTCTTATCTTACTATTCCAAGGCTAGAACAGAGGTTTCTGGAAAATCAACAAATTGTCTCTGAAAGTTCTGTAATTTTCCTATAAGAACGACTTTTGTAACACTATTTTACATATTACGTTTTAAGTGTATTTTCTTATAAAACACGCCTTTCTGCATATTATAATATTATAATAACCAATTATATCGTAGTAACTAATGTTTTTATCTTCGTATAAATAAGCTTGTTTAAACAATTCAAATCAGAGTTGTTTCACAGTTGCATTGGTGTCGGTCTCAGTTATTCACTGTGAGATAGCTCTCCTGGATCCAGTATTTACATGTCAAACCAAGACGGTCGCATTAAGGGACAGAGGATATTTCCTTACAATCACTATACATGGTTATTACTAGATCCATATTTTATGTTGTGTACTAGTGGGATTAAGTAGCGCACTGACTTTACATTTTATTCATAATAATATCCCACCTCTGTTTTTTTTTTTTGGATCCCTTAATCAATTTGGTGTTTTGTGCTCATCTATTAATCATGTTTTACCCACCTTTCCTTGGTTTAAAGAACAACCCACCCTCCTATTGGTTAAAAAGTGACAAACAACATTTTCTTTTTCAGAAATGTAGTGTCCAAAATATTCAGTTCACCTAAAAACATAGATCTGTTTCTGTGGTTTACATGGTTCAGCACACGTCCAGTGAGTTTACACTGGGTGAAGCAGCACCTTGGAGAGTTCTATGCTAGCGTAAGATTAAAACAAGATCACCTCCAGGAGTCGGTGCTTTCTCCAACTAGGGGCAGCCAGGATCCCCTGGTTACAGGTCTCCAGCTAATAAACACCCAGAGATAAACCATGTGGTATGGCATAAGTAAGCCATGAGAGATAAGAGTTCAACACCTAACGGAGTCAGATATAAACACAGGCCTTTGTGAAATATGTTTACTGCTGTTTTATACTATATGGGTGATAATGTTTCCCATGCACCTTCAATACAAATGTCAAGAATTATCGAGCATTCCCACCACTATGCCCAAAGTGTCCAACTTTCAGAGCTTCAAATACCACAATGCTCTCTGTCCTTCCTAAAATTGTTGGATTATTAAGAAATACTGAAGTTGATCGGAAGTTGCAGGTCTACAGTTGATCATGTAGGCACTATATTATGGTTCATACTTGGCCCCTCTCCACATCTGACTTCCCTTAGTTAGGATTTGTAAGGGTCCCACTTAATTTCTTTGTATAGCTCCTTCACTGTTGAATTCATGCCCTACATCCTCAGCCATGTTCCCGAATCCCCTGTACGAAAACCTTGGACAGGGATAGGACAGTATCAGTTACATAAGAATTCCAAGACACACCGTAAGGGGAAAATATTATATTAAAATGATAATAGTCCATGTGATAATCTGGGAAGTTGTTTTGGAGCCCAGTGTGAGTTAACACGCTGGGGAAGTTGTTTTTTTGTGTTTTGTTTTTTTTTGGGCAGGAGCGACAGTGTGTCTTTGATGTGCCACAGAGTTAATCTACAAATGTTTATGTTCTATTTTACGAATTGAGACATCCAAGATCACGAGGAGTGGGAAATACTGAGAGTCCCACAGCAGCTGTGATAGTCTTCCTTAAAAAAAAAAAAAAAAACACTACAGATTTTATTGGCTAACATTGCATTTATGGCTTGCCAACACATCCTCACTGCTCACAGGTATGCAAGAGTAGAACATATAAAATCAGGGCTGAGAACAGACCTCCAGGACGCGTGACAAAGGGTTGACATATTACAGCACAAACAATCATGGAAGTGCAAACAGGAGCAGTGCCTGATGTGTGAACACACGCTGACTATATATAAAACAAGTTTATAGCAATGTAAAAAAATAAACCATTACTCGAAATCTGGATCATATGTATCACACACTATTTATAACTCTAGAAATGATTTTCTGGATTTATTTATAAACTTATAAAAACTTTTTATTTCTAAAACTAGTTACATCTGCGGAAAAAAGTTTTCTTTTCTTGACAGTGTAATTGATTGTGCCACGGTTTAGGGGTGATTCCGTTGTGCCAATAGATTTAAACCCTTACTAATTAATACCATTCGATTCAAACTCTGGTCCTTGATTTGCCTATGCCAGTATATAATTTTCTGGACTATCGTCAGCCTCGGCTCTCTAGAACACTGCCAACAAAAAAACGAGAATGACCGTCAACGTCGGAATAAGTATGGCGGACTTGTATTTAATTCATCATTTGAGGGATAAATAAAAATAATAATAAAAAAAAAAAACAATTAAAAATACTCTGGTTGCATTTTTTGTTTTTGCACTTTTTAACCAATAGGAGTGCTTGAAATATGATCACATTATGTCAGCAGCGTATTCCAAAAAGTAATAACACAGAGGGAAAAATCCAAGGTGATCTACACATTGAGAAAATCAAGCTATCGGTTAAAATATGAGGTGAGGACGGGGAGGCGAAACAATAATTTGGTAAACATGGAAAAAACAATTCTCTCTGATAGAGATCAGTAATGACCCTTTTGGTTTATTTATTGTGTTTGCATCAGTTGGCCATTATTCACTTGCTTATGAGAATCACTTGGCGACCTATGAACCCTCACTGCATGGTACACCTTCCAAAGGTCATGCAGTATACTCAAGTCACACGCACACTATTGTCACTGCTACACTGGGCCTCTCTTCTCCCACATGCTCTTCATCTAGCAAAAAAGGTTATATGCGCAAAAATAGCCATAGTTCTAAAAGCACTACAGTCTGTTGGTTAAATGGTCACTGCACGGCTCCGAGAATGGTTCTCCAAAATGTCTCATTCGACAGAATTCCATTTGCATTAAAAATACCTTTTAAAAGACTCTCAATGAGAGCTAAGAGTAAATAAGATGAGGTTTATATATATAAATATTCTCTCTCTATTCCATGTACAAGAAGCACATGGGGCACAACCATCATGCTCATTCCTTTCCCCGGAACCCAAAAAGGAGGAATCTGTATTGCGTGCTTAGCCCCCTCTTTGGCTGTGTCGTTCCCATCCAGCTGTAGGATTAAAGGGCTAGTCACAGTGAATGTATTAAAGGTCGAAAAATGACATTCATTTGGTCGGCGCATGTCAAGTATCGGTTCCAGAGCTGGGTATTTTGACACATCGATGCTGTTTGGCTATGGTTGTGTGCTTTGGAGTTTTTTTTTTTTTGCCTCCCTCTCAAATATTTTGAGAGACATTCATTAAAAAGCTTCCAAAATCCTAGGTCTGGCGTTAGTTTGATAAACTTAAAAAAAAAAAAAAAATGTGTGTGTCACAGTACATTAAAGTTTCTTACATTATGAATCCACATCAAAGGAATGAACATTTAATTACACCTTGCATATCCTTCAAAGAGGCCCTATCATTACCGCAGTTATGATTCAGTGTCACTATTTATTGGAGCCTTAACAAGATTTCTTTATGTTGAATTAAGGTATTTAAATATGAAATATTTTGCTCAGATGAATCCTTTATTCCCCCCCCCCCCCCCGAAAGTGGATTTTATTTTAAAGGTAAAGTGTAGCTATTTTTAACTTTCTACATGTAAGATTGGAAGGGTAAGGGAGGAGAGGAAGGAAGTAGGCTCCATATGGTGATGCTGTAAGAAAAACACCTTCTATAAACTACAAGAAACAATATAAAACAAGGGATAGTGCTTATTCCCCTTAGTTTATTGATTTATTTTAGTCACTAGACCAAGAAAATGTCCGGCGGTGGGTTTCTTGGCAGGTCAAATATCTAGAGATGATAAAAAAATTACTTTAGCAAATGGCTGGTGGTGTGCTACTTTGATTTTTCTCTGTAATAGTTGATGTTAGGAGAAACATTTACATTCTTGGTATTTTAATAACATTATGCACTATTTATTTTCCCTTCCGTGTGGCACACAAACGGTTTCACCCATTCTAAAATAAGCAGCCATTTTATTGCTCGTAGACTGGCCTTAACTCATTGGAAAACTCAAAGTCAAGAAGTAACTTTAATCTTAATTAAATCTCGGAAGAGGGGAAAAGAAAACCTTCTATAAAAAAACCGAATTAATAAGGATTTATTGATTTGCTTATAAATTAAAGATAGATAACACACAAAAACTGTGGGGTCTATTAACCCTGTGAGACCCTTGCTAGGTGTTGCTCTGACAATCTATCCTGGAACCAAAGTAACAGATTCCAAGATAGGATTTTCTGGGTTGAATTATGAGATTTTATGTTCAGAGTAATTTTTTCTCTGGGAAGGACAGCATCTCCTTTAGGTTGGGGTGTACCTGGTGTACCTGGTATGTCCTATGTTGAAACCCACATAGGCAGCGCTCAACGGCCGCTGCCCATGCTTGGCTGTATCTCGACACTGAAGCATCATGTAACACCAAAATTTGGCTCCCTAGGGCACTGCAATCACTACATGGAGAGAACACGGGCGCCATAGTAAATGGAAGCATTCCCCTCCAATATGGTTCAGCGCTGTAGCTGAAAACGGCTCCGGAAGTGATCGGAGATCACTTTTGTCACTGTGTTTCTAGACTGCTCCTAGAGGCAGTCAGCAACATTGCCATTTTTTTTTTTAAAAGACTAACCCTAGAACCATTATTCTATTCAACTATTATGTTTACAATTAGGGTTGCAGTTAGGGTTACATATGGTTTAGGGCTAGAACTAGGGTTAGTTCTAGGGTTCTTAGGGATTGGGTCAAAAGGTCCCTTTAGGAGACAATGGTTAGGAAACAAAAAAATGATTGCCCTATAACTTGCAAATAACAACAGAAAAGCATGTAAAACACTCCTATTTATAAACTCAGGATACATTTTAGAAACTATTTAAAAGGAGGCTTCTTTAGGCTTCTTTACCGTTTCAAATTCTGTAAAATATTTTTCAGGTCAAATGTAGAAAAGTGTTTTTCTTTTTTTTCCCATCATGTTTTATTATTTTTTTTATAGTAAATTATGACATGACATGTCGAAAATAAAAGTATCTAAAGAAAGCCCTTCTTATGGCGATAAAAACAGTATGTATTTTATGTAGGTAAGCTAAAAATGTCAACAGTCCTGTCACTAAGGGGTTGAGGGAGACACCCACTTGATGTGGATCCACACCTATCTTCAGGATTTGCGCAACCATTATTTCCAAGAATTCCCCTCGATGCCTTCATTGCCCCAAGAAGTCTCCTTGACCCCAACGACTGTAGCTGTCAATAATTGCCCTCCATTCTGAACAGGAGAAGTGGCGCCCCGAGGCGATTAGAGGCTGTAGCTGTAGAGTCTAAAGGACATTGTAAGCCTATGATTAAGTGCCCTGTGCAGGTGCGAAATGCGTAAGGCAGATTTTTTTTCTTTCCACCGCGGGAGTTTGCAGGCCTCGGGTGGTAAGCCACACTATGTAAGTTGTTAATACGTATTTTTTTACTTGCATTTAACTAAAGCAACGGTGTTCATAATTTTTGCTCTTTAGCTGTGTGTGTTCTCCAATCTCACCTATTACTAAAGGACATTGTAATCCTTCATCAGCCATTGGCAACCTGAGCTTGCAGGAGTTGTAGCCCTGAAGGTACCAGATGCAGAGCATCTATCCTTTGTAGAACAATGGGCGATTGATTAAAACAAGATACATAGGCAACAAACAAAAAAGGCCGGCATGATTTATTAAGTGACATTGGCCCTAAACAAATGTAATTTGGAATCTGTAACAAATCCGTGTAAACGAAATGTTCATTAAATTGGAAAATCTTGCCTCTCATTAGGTATCAGATGTTTTGTATGTTATTTAATCTTTTTTTTCTGAAATCTCAGTTTGATCGTCTGCCTTCCTGCCTACTAATGATATCGGTTATTACTGAAACCAAAATAATTGCTTTGTCTGCGTGCTTCATTCCTCTCACCCCCGAATCCTTTGCTGTTATACAGTTTGCATTTATTTGGGACAATTTGAAGAAACATGTAAAAAAAAAGATATTCACCATTTTTTAGTTGTTTGAGAGATGTGTCATATACATTTCTGTTATTTGTGTTAGTGGGGGAAAAAATAGCTTTTAATAAAATACTATAGGCCCAATCAAAGGTTTTTTTTCAATATGATAAAATGTAAATGTATTGCATTTAATATCTATTTATATATGAGGCCATAAACACTCCATTGTAACACTAGACTCTGAGCATTGTGGGAATATGTCATAGACGCCCACCACAATGTGTTGCCATTGCTATACATATCCCGAGAGAATTTCCTTTAGCAGGTCACCACATTTCCCCATTAGCACATAGGCCTCTTAGTTATTAAGATAGAAGATTGGCAGGTACAGTCGACGTGTCGTTTTCCACCAAGGGAAGGTGCCCAGGAAAGGACAGTCAACTTCGAGCCATTGTTGCAACTTCTTCACCCCCACCCATTATCATCAGAGGTAGACATAGACAGACAGCTATGTGGACAGATAAGATACATTGCTGGACAGACAAGACAGTTATATAGAAAGACCGATAAGACAAAGAGGTAGAACGATAGAGTAGGGGTTGAGCCCCAATGCATATTAACCCACTGGCTTTTCATCATCCCCTTCTCTACCTCAAATCCACAAATACAGAGGGGAAGAGAGAGGCTGTGAAGGTGGACACAGTGAGGGACTCTCCTCTCACACAAATGCATGCTGGTGGGGTTTGCTTGGAAGGCCAAAATACTGAGTATGTCTGACTTTGAGTCTATTCTAACCTACAAATTCCAGCCAAAGACTCATCTGAGGAATAAGGCTGCCTAGACAATGCTTGGGGCGTTTAGAAGTACAGCCCCATCCCAGTGAACCTGGTTAGAGGGCAGCCCTGGAGACAATCGTGGCAGGGCAGATGGGGAGGTCACATGTCACCAGTGGACATGTTCGGAGGTGTGTCATGACATAGCAGCCTACTTTGCCGACCAGAACATTTCCCCACATTATACAACATTAATGAAGCAGACGTTCTGACAGCACTTTTGATTCACTGTCCCGGCTATTCGATAGGACCTCGCTACAATATGACCATCCTTCCGACATAGACGTGCATCTGGAAATACAAAAGCAAAACCCTGAAAAGCATCTCCTTTATATGCAGGAGAAGTGTCCAAAAAATCTCCCCTCACAATAAATATTTAATAGGTTTCTTATTTATTTGTATGACCAATGCTGCTGAACAGGATTATAGATTAATGACAGCTGCAACATGCAGAGATTGTGTCCGAATGTCTTAAATAAAAATATAAAAACTGATTTTGAAGGTAGAATGTAAAACTTGCATATATATTTATTCTAGTTTATATATATATATATATATAAAATTATTCAAGGAATCATGACAATTAAGTAGTGTTGCCTGGTATTTTAATGAATCGGGAGGATGCTGGCTACTTTTGTAATATTTTGCTGGATATCTTGGTGCACCTTTCCCTGGCTAACAAGCTACAGTGATTTATAGGCTTCCACGGGGAAGGCCGAGAAGTGGAGGATAATTATTTGCTTTCTATTATTTGTCAAAACCTACAATTGCCCAAGAATATGGGGCTGATGAGGTCAACGAGGCTTTGTCTTGACATAAGTCAAGCTGTCATGCATGTTCCAGGAATTGTTGTAGGGAATATGTTTCAAGAATAAAAGGGCCTCTTTGGGCTTCTATATTTAATGCATCTCTTGGAGAAGGTTGCATTATTTAATCCTTAGTTTTTGTGTGAGTGGTGGAAATTCGAAAACAAATGTCTCAACATTCAGAACTATCTATTATAATCACTTTCTGCCTTAAAAAAAACAATGCTGCAAACACACGCAAACACTGTAGTAGACTTGAGACAAGTCTGGGAACACCTCGCAGTAACAGGGAAAGAGGAACCAAATCTGGCAAGAAACCGAGAGAAGGTAGATTTTAAAGACTATTACAGCAAATAGTTAAAATTGTTTAAGGTGGGGATTAAACTCTGTTGTTTTCTTTAAAAGAGACGGAGGGGCTTTGCTCATGAAAACAGGAATGGGCAAGAGAGTGATGGTTGGATGAAAATCTGTCTCTATCATTGGTGTGAACAAAGACCACTCGACACATGACATATCCACCACACTTACGGCATGAACGCAGTAACAGACTCTGCGCAATGTTGCCAGGTCGAGGGGACGTCTAAAAGAATTGGGCATCATTTAAATTTTTTTTTATTTAATTAGACGGCATTCTTCTGCCTGATTAATAGTACTTAGGGAAAGAAATGTGTAAACATCCAAAAGTGTGCCTGTAAATATGTTTTTCTCTTATCAAGAGAAACCTTTCACTTTCAAATTTTTGTGACTTAATGTTATGGCTGATCGCTGTAATTTAATATACCAAAATAATATAATATGATGAAAAATGAAAAAAACTTTTTCTAAGTTTTACCGCAAAACACATCTACCAATTATAAATAACTTCTACATAGACATCTGTCCTGGGTTTCAAAATACCTGTTGTTTTTATGGTGCAATAATTGCATGTAGCACATTTTATACTAATTATTTTCTCCTACAGTGACCTTTTGACCCCAACCCTAGCACTAGCCCATAGCCTAGAGCAAACTCTAACTCTTACTATTGAGGATGGACACACTATAAAGTTTATAACAGAGGAGATTTCTAATCATCATACTAGCCAGCCTGCCTAATACTAATATCTTTTTTCTTGCAACAGATGGCTGACTTTATTATCAGAATTATATCTTTTTTAACATTTTTTTTTTTTTATTAACATCTGGCTTACTTCCAGCTTTCTCTAATGCTTTATTGATATTTTGCATTTCTCTTATACGTATTGTTAACTGATCAGTATTTAATTTATATATGTGTAGCTGTCTTCATGTGGTGCACTAGAGACACACCCCTCCCACTTGTTTTTTCTTATTTTTCTTCTCTTTTTCTCTCTTTTTTTTCATTATTATTAATTGTATTTCTTTTATTTATTTATCTATCTATATTTTTGCTTTTCCCTTCTTTTTTTCCAGTGTTGTGGGGTGTATCAGACGCTCCTTCTTTTGAATATTTCTTTTTGCAGGTCTGGGTTTTCTGAGATTTTTGTATATATTGTGTGGTTTCTGTATATTGTAAATTGTATGCTATTTTTGGTGTTATTTATTGTGTATTTTTGATGTTTAATGATCTTATGGTCTTTGCAGGACCTTAATACATTTATATTTCCTATTTTTGCAAAAAAGTAGTAGCTCTCATGTCTCGTGGGTTTCTTTAACCTTACCTTCGTTGATTTTGGATCTAAGTTGATTTTTGGATCTAAGGATAACTTAGCCTATATATTTATACAGTTACACCATATTGGAATGGCAATATGAGACCTGGGGGGGGGGGGGGGGGGGTCTGAGTTTGGTGTTGCTGGATACCTTGATACAGTGCTATGCTGGGCTGGGCTTTAAAATGGACAAATTTTCAGTAACTTTCTTTGCACCATCAAATCCTGAATGTCCTATACTTTTTCTTTGGGCACAGGGGAGATATTGCATTATTTCTCTCTTTTGCATAATGGAATTATTTTTTTATAGTAACTGTTTATCAAGTTGTTTAGAAAGCTACATTTAGTGTTGCTTCTCTAAAATAAAATAAAATAAAAAATAATGGAAAAACATACATATTTTTGGTTTCTGTACCTTGCTTCATGCTATGGTTAATATCTTTAAATATGCTTGTTACCTCTCGTTAAATTTTCTTTTTTTATATAAATTCAGCGGAGCAGGTTTGAAAAGCAAATAAAAAGAAAGAAAAAAAAAACCATGCAAAGCTATTATTGTAAAGAAAAAAATTCCGCTGTACTAATCAGATCGTTAAATCTAGTGGGTTTCAGGTTATGTTTATTGGGGGGATTAATTAGCTCTTTTCAGCTATTAAAGTGCATTCTAGAGCCTTATAATATCTGGATATAGATTCACTCAGCGTTCATGTCCTTTGGAAAGGCCTCTTCATAACCATGAACCTGCTTTTTAACTCAATAAATACTGGGTTGGCCGCTACCCTGACAATACCTAAGCATGACATTTCTCCATAAATAAATTGAATAACACACAAGATCACAGCTCAGTGGCACCTGAAAATTACAGACGCTCCATTGTAATAGATCCATTTTTTTATTTCAAAATTGGTAAAAACGGAGGAGCCAACACATTTTAAATAACTCTGCTCCTCAACAGTTCCTAGATATTTTTTACTGCAGCAATGTACAGAGGATTGAGGAACGTGTGCACTGACACCTACTGTATATTAGTGTCCATGGCCAAGGCAATGAAAATCTGTTTATTAACGGAACGGTAGAAAGGACAAAAGCAAATACGTTATATGCCTTTAAAAGCCGCCTGGATACTTTTTTTTTTAAATGACACAGAACACAGTCTGTATTTTAGAATATACATTAATATTTATTTAGTGTTTGTTGATCCAAAGTAAAAAAAAAAAAGGTAGTCTGGCTTTGGACATGTCTTTAGAAAGACATAATGCATTTATATATGAGTGTTCAACATTGACAAGTGATATTGTGCATTGTCTTCCTGACAAACTGGGGAAGCGAGAGGAATAAAAGGGACAGTGCCTAATTTTGGTGCTATTGTTGTGTGCACCAGTGTATAATATAATATTGTGTGCTCCCGACAAAGCCCCCCACACTGTTGGTTTGCTCTGCCGACTAGGACCCCTGGAAAAACTCATGTACAAGCATTCAGGTGGTTTTTTTTTTTTTAGCACTTGGAGAGTGCCAGGGGAACCTCCAGAATATCCTGCCCACAAAAAGTGTTGAAATGTAAAAACAAAAAGTGCAATCGCAGTTATACATGACAATTAGTGATTGCATGTTTTCTTTAAAATCCTGGTGGATCCCAAAGACAACATCTTAATATGTACCCCACCTAAGACAGAAGAACGCAGGCATGGTGAGAATTTTGAGATATATAATAGGGTAAAATAATGGTGAAGTTTTTTAATTAAAAGGATTCAAGAAAAGAAATAAATTTAGAAGGAAATAGTTTTATAGAAAATGAGGTAGTTGCAGTGAATAGCCTTCGACTGGAAGTAGTACGGGCCAATAATTTAAAGGAATTTTACAATTCTTGGAAACAAAAGTGCATAAAAACTATCTCGAAGCCATAAGTGTCTATCACTGACTAGTGAGTTGCACGACTTAGGCCCCAACCACAAATATGGAAAAGCAGATCCTCCATCTCTGCTCTCGTTTGTTCTCACCTGTCTAGGTTTCCCAAATCTATTTCTATAAGCTTCTCTTCTCTCGGACAGATATGTCACCTTGATGAGTGGGAAAGACTTGCCCAGTCTCGGGTTCTCTAATGAAAGCCTCTGTGTTTGAGGGTAAGTCATGCATGATCCGCGGGGACACGTTATCTGGGCCGTGTGAATTCTCCCATGAGTGATGAAATGTTATTATAGTGCATGTCAGGCTCTCTGTCATACCTCGGTGGCAAGCTCGTTAGTCATAGACAGCTCACCTTCATGGGGGAGCACTTCCGACGCAATCAAGGTCATACCATTTACATTCATAATGAGAATTGTCTGTTAGCTAATGTGTGGATTAACTTTTCAATGTATCATTTTTGCTTTTAAATAGTTTCATCCGAAAAATCCATCTCCTCTGTTGATTCTTCCAATATTAATCTCTTGGTTCCTTCTCTGGCCATCTGACCCTTTTGTTGTTTATTATCTCTTTCTACTTTTGTATAGCGGGTCCTCCACGTTTTAGGGCACCTCACTGGTTTGCACAGGAAGCTTTTATTGCATAACTAAAAGCTGTTCACTAAAAGTGAGCTATAGGTTAATGAACATTTCATCTCACCCAATTAACTATTCCCTGTACAGTCTGTAAACCAGTCTATACAATACAAATAAATAAGTATTTACATCGCACAAAAACCACATGATTAAGTACATTCAAAAAATAATGTTTGTTTACTGGCCATTGCTCTTTAACCCCATTTAATTCAATTATATATCAATAGTGTTGAGCGAACATGAACCGCACTGTTTGGGTTCGTACCGAACATTACGGTGTTCGGACCCGGGACCCGAACACGGACATTTCACTGTATGTCCGTGTTGGAGTTCTGGGTTTGGCTATAAACCAAAAGTCTATAAACCGAAAGACATTCGGTTTATAGACTTTAGTTTTATAGAATACATGTAATGCTATTGCTATTCTATAAAAAGAAAGTCTATAAACAGAATGTCTTTCGGTTTATAGACTTTCGGCTTATAGAATACATGTAATACTATTGGCTTTCTATAAACCGAAAGTCTATAAATCGAACGTCGTTCGGTTTATAGACTTTCTGCTTATGGAATACATGTAATGCTATTGGCTTTCTATAAACCGAAATAGAGTCCCCATTCATAAGAAATTCTTATGAATGGGGACTCTATTTCGGTTTATAGAAAGCCAATAGTATTACATGTATTCCATAAGCCGAAAGTCGGGTCTCCATTGACTTCAATGGGGTTCGGGGTCAAGTAAGGGGTCAAGTTCGACCCTGAACCCGGACTTTTTTCCGAAGTTCGGCCGAACCCGAACATCCAGGTGTCCGCTCCACACTATATATCAACAAATAACTGGCAATACAGACTATGCACTCCGTATCCGAGTGCATAGTCTGTATTAAGAATAATCCGTATCGATTATTCTTAATATGATCATTCTCATGGGCAAATCACACAAGTTCATAAGCGGATATCTTACCGATGGCGTTTGTGAAAAATAAACTAATTCTGCTCCCAAATAGGTGACACTGACATACCCTAGGACCAAGCATGCAGGTTTATTTCCGCCTTTGTTGTATTGCTTGATATTGCTGTGTTAAAGTATTTACCTTTTTTATATTAATATTTGTACAATAATGGTGTATTTTAATATACATAAAAAAATATATTCTCCCCCCCTATGGGTGCTATGTGTCGTCTGATCCTGGAATCTTTTGGAGCCACTCTCCCAGCTTAGGGGTTACAGCACCGAGTGCTCCTATCACTACTGGGACCACTTTGACCTCTCTAGATCCTCTTTCGGGCTTTGGTACTTTTCCACATTGTGATGGCGTACACAAATATATGATGGGAGTGGCTTTCTGTTCCTTTTATACAGAGGAACTTTGGGGGTATTCAACTGTTCTGAAGAATTCCCAGCTTCTGATTGGCTGCTGGCACCAGATGTTTAATGGCCACCTCCATACTGAAAATGTATTCTCATCACATGGCCACTACAGCTAAATTTATATTAACTTGGTTAGATGAAAATAATAGAAGCCTATAATGGTATTACCAACAGATTGTTTTATGAAAATACATTTTCAGATAACAAGTCAACTTTAATTTAAAAGTTAAATTTTTACTCCAAAATTACATTAACTAGTAGAGTACATGCATCGTTTATAGGTTTTTTTAATGGCTAAAAAAGCTATAGGAAATGTTAATGATAACTATAAACCTGCCTGTTTTATTAATCATTACGTGAGTGTTGTAGAGACACACATGTTAATTAAATTCCTGCTTACACGATCGTGTCTGTCCTGGGAGCAGAATTTATTATATGGCAAGCAAAATTTAAGAAACTACGCTATCATTAACAACTAATTAGGTATAAGAAATTGAGTGCATGCTAGTAAGAGATGTACGCAGTGGATAAGGTACAAGGCATGTAAGTGAAAAAATATAAATTAAAAAGTAGACTGTTAATTACTTCTTTGAAGACTAAAGGACAACTATAGGCACAAATTACTTTTGTTTAATTGAAAGATTGCATCAAGTGCACATATTTTAAATAGAAACGCTTTAATGAAGTAATACAAATAAAGTACCTGGTAGAGACCTCTTTCATCCATACAGAACTATCAAGGGGCGGACATGTTCTTTTTATATCATCTGTCAGATGACGGATGATCTTACCCAAGATTCTAAACAACATGTCCACCCCTGATAGAGCTATACAGAGCAACGATCATAAACAACATGCCCGCCCTCTGATAGAGCTATACAGAGCAAAGATTCTAAACAACATGTCCGCCCCCTGATAGAGATATACAGAGCAAAGATTCAAAACAACATGTCTGCCCCTGATAGACCTATACAGAGCAAAGATTCAAAACAACATGTCCGCCCTCTGATAGAGCTATACAGAGCAAAGATTCTAAACAACATGTCCACCCCTGATAGAGCTATACAGAGCAAAGATTCTAAACAACATGTCCGCCCCCTGATAGAGCTATACAGAGCAAAGATTCTAAACAACATGTCCACCCCCTGATAGAGCTATACAGAGCAAAGATTGTGTTACGGTGTACCAGTGACACCCAGGAGGAGGAACCCTTGTTGCAAGATCACCTCTTGGGAAGTACTTTGTGGTGTTCACCCTGACAAATATGTACCCGAAGGTTGAGCCCAGGGTAATGTGTTGCCAGGGGCTTGTGCGGCACAAGTACAACCTAGAGGTAACCAGGAATGGGTTGCTGGAGTACACTGAGCAGCACAGGAGACAAGACAGACTGGAACAGGTTGATGATATCAATAGGCTGAGAACAAGCGGAGTCGAGGAACAAGCCAGGGGGTCGAGGCAGGCAGAAGTCAAGCAAAGTCAAAAACAGGCTGAGGATTCGAGGCAGGCAGATATCAAACGAAGTCAAAATACTATCCGGGGTCGATGCAGGCGGAGATCAAAAACAGAGTCAAAAAACAAGCCAAGGGTCAATATCAGAAGTCAGACGAAATATAGCAATAGCCCAAAAATAGAGAGAACTCTTTGCACAGGCAACTAGAAAACGAATGAACAGGTGAATAAATATAGGACGTAATTAGCATAGACCAATGGAGAACGAGATGGGTGTGTCAGGAGGGAGGAACAGGAAAAAACAAAAAGAATACAGAACACTAAAATATATATGCATATATATTACAATAGAAGAGGATCCCAAGTGATAGAAAGTAAAACCGAAAATAAAACAAAAATGAAGGCATCTATTTGAAGTCTGTATAGAGAGCAAACAGACTCCAAAAACATGGCCACCGTAGATGAAAAACGTCTCCAGAAGTCACTAGTGACTTCCTGACTCCAAAAACATGGCTGCCGTAACAACATGAGAGCTATGACGGCGTGAGGAAGGAGGTGACAAGCCATGTGAGGGGATCGGGTGAGTGACAGATTGTAAACAACATGTCTGCCCCCTGATAGAACTATACAGAGCAAAGATTCTAAACAACATGTCCACCCCTGATAGAGCTATACAGAGCAAAGATTCTAAACAACATGTCCGCCCCCTGATAGAGCTATACAGAGCAAAGATTCTAAACAACATGTCCGCCCCCTGATAGAGCTATACAGAGCAAAGATTCTAAACAACATGTCCACCCCTGATAGAGCTATACAGAGCAAAGATTCTAAACAACATGTCCACCCTCTGATAGAGCTATACAGAGCAAAGATTCTAAACAACATGTCTGCCCCCTGATAGAGCCATACAGAGCAAAGATTCTAAACAACATGTCCACCCCTGATAGAGCTATACAGAGCAAAGATTCTAAACAACATGTCCGCCCTCTGATTGAGCTATACAGGCTCAATAATGTTTGGTTTGTAGATGTGTAAAATATTGTTTGTGTAAAAGTTTGAAAAAGTGTTTATTTTTTATTTATTTTTTTAGAGCAAATTATATAATATGATGAAAATAATGGCATCTAATGAAAGCCCTCTTATTCTAATAAACACAATATATAACTTATATATAAATTAAAAAATACAGCTAAACACAAACACAGCAAAAATGTTATAACAGCCAACATCTGCTTTAAATAATTGGAAATGGAGGAGAATTTCAATTGTATCCAAATATTAAGCAGTGGGCATTTAGCCTTATTTGCATTATATGTGTTAAGACGGAATTTGGTGTCCAATGACAGAAGGTATATTGATGATTCTCAGTAACAGGACATAGGTCACATTACCTGACATGCCTAAATGAGGACAGACTTAGGGTTATGAGATTTGTAGTCCAAAAGCTGCAGCATGCAGGCAAAGTGTGTCCTATTCCTGAGTGTACTAGGGAAATACTAAGAGCGTAATAATCAGGCCCTATAAACTGTATAAATCATGCAAGTAATTAACAATCACTGCATATAAGCCTTCCAATAAAACTATGGATATAATCATAAAATACATATCTCACTATAAATGTAAAGCAATAAAAGTTATGTTAAAGATCATTTACAGTTATTGATCTTAGAGAACAAGAGTAAAACCAGCCGCATATTAAAATAAATAAATAGAGAAGCATTAATGGAAATAAAGGGCCAGTATACTATAAATTGTGTGCAGCTCTATCTGATAATTTACGTCAAGGTGATGTCATAAGCAGATAACAACACAGACACATTGAGAACACATTGTTCTCTTTTAATTTATGGCTTGGCTGGCTCGTTAGATTTGCAACCACAATGTATAGATTCTTATGTATTTTCTGTATTCCCAGTGTAAACACTGTTTAGGTTGAGGAGCCCCTTTCATTTTCATGGTGTAATACTACAGAGACTATTGGCTTTTGATTCAGGATACAAACCACACAAAAAAAAACCATTAAGGGCCACAGTTGGCCTTTTGGCTGCCAGTTGGGCATTGGTGCTCGAGGGAAGATAAATCGGACTAATTGTAATTAATGCTATCTTCTGAATTAGCCCATGTCTCACTTATCACTAATTATGTAAACTTTGATAGACTGGACAGACTTTTCCCATTTCTAAATTTTTTTTTTTTTTTATTTCTATCCATCAGTGTCTTAAGTGTATAAATCAAGAGCCTGCATGGAATCTTTCTTAAGGGAAGGTTGAGAGAGACAAAGCATAATAGATTATTATAACATTATTGTAAATGTTTTAAGAAGGCCATCGAGTGGGAAAGGACAATCAACTACTCATGAAGACGATGGTTAAAGTAGCTTGTCTACACCAAGGCATGCTCCTTCTCATTCACAAATATATATTGTCTCATGATAGGTTTGTGAATGTAATGGGGGCCCCTGGTACCGGAGGCAGGAGTAGGCACCAACATTGTTCATATTGGACAAGGATGTCCTTTGGACCTTCGCTGACCTTACCACAAAATTGTGTCTCCTTGTTTGGACACTTTGCCTGTCACTTATCTGAAGGACTGTTGAGTAAAAAAATCCATCTAGTCTGGCCAAATTTCTAAATACTTTTATTAGTCCCCAGTTCCCTATCTTGTATCTAGGATAGCCTTGTGCCTATCACATTCATGCTTAAACTCCATCACTGTATTAACCTCTACCACTTCTACTGGAAGACTATTCCATACATCCACTACCCTCTCAGTAAAGTAATACTTTCATTAGTCCCTGGCCTTATCTTATATCTAGGATAGCCTTATACCTATCCCATGCATGCTTAAACACCTTCACTGTATTAACCTCTACCACTTCTACTGGAAGACTATTCCATACATCCACTACCCTCTCATTAAATTAATAATTTCATTAGTCCCTGACCTTATCTTATATCTAGGATAGCCTTGTGCCTATCCCACGCATGCTTAAACTCCTTCACTGTGCTTACCTCTACCACTTCTACTGGAAGGCTATTCCATACATCCACTAACCTCTCAGTAAAGTAATACTTTCATTAGTCCCTGGCCTTATCTTATATCTAGGATAGCCTTATACCTATCCCACGCATGCTTAAACTCCTTCACTGTATTAACCTCTACCACTTCTACTGGAAGACTATTCCATACATCCACTACCCTCTCAGTAAAGTAATACTTTCATTAGTCCCTGGCCTTATCTTATATGTAGGATAGCCTTATAACTATCCCACGCATGCTTAAACTCCTTCACTGTATTAACCTCTACCACTTCTACTGGAAGACTATTCCATACATCCACTACCCTCTCAGTAATGTAATACTTTCATTAGTCCCTGACCTTATCTTATATCTAGGATAGCCTTATACCTATCCCATGCATGCTTAAACTCCTTCACTGTATTAACCTCTACCACTTCTACTGGAAGACTATTCCATACATCCGCTCCTTATATTTTTGTTTACCTGTAGAATAAATACTCCAAAGCATTGGGATTCTCCTGTCTCGCTGGATGAGAATAGATGCTATTTGTGTACTGCCATCTCATCGTTATGTTTCTGTGCATTAGCCACAAGGCAGGAGATGTCGGGTTTGTGAGCATAAACCGTACAATATTATGATAATCTCATACTGTCCCAGCAAGATATATAACTGCCAATCACCCCTCCCACGAAAAGAGACAAGATGATCAACTCTGGCTCTCGCCGTGCTCGACAATTAGGAGAAAAATATTCTGAAGTAATGGCAGAGCCTTTAGGAAAATATGTCTGTACCTTGAAAAAAAAAACATGCAAACATTGTGGGAGCCAATGATAATAGTGATCATCAATCACTGGACCTCCGTACAAGCCAATGAGAGCTGAAAAGATCAATACAGAATAGGCTAAATGATTGCCAAGAGGAGAGTCAATCATTGCTTGAACAGCTTAACCTATTGATTCCATGACGATTTCTGACTTCTTTGAATAATTTTGCCATCCGAGGGTTATGTGATCGACTGACAGGGGGGAGATGTAAATAATGGGGCTATTTACAAGATAATAGGCTTTATTCCTCGGGTCATGGGCCTTCACAAATGCAGTCCCGCCTAGCTGATTGTCTCTGTGTGTTTAACCCCTCCGGGGAGAAGACATCAGAACAATTTTAGCAGTAGGACTTTTATGGATGAATGGTCCATGCAGAGTAGAGGGGGTTAATACATATGAAACACACTTATTTTCACTTTGAAACAAATGACCCTTCTCCTCTAGTTGTATATTGAAAATCAATTTATCGGGGCTTCTAAATTCAGAGACATCCAATAAGGAGGGTCTTGGAGAGAGAAGTAAGACTGTTGCTAGAATACTACACTTAATTTCCAGTTTTAGAAGCTAAAAAGAGTTGAGGGAAAAATTGATAAGATAGATCATTGTTTTTACTTCACAGGCTACAGGTCTTAGCTAATATATATATATTATTGTACAATGGATGCAAGGTCTTTGTTATATATGAGCACTTTTTTTCCCCCGAAAATCCCCATCTACTATATTCCTTATCCCTGAAAACATGGCCCATTTTGGCCACTATCCTATATTAATAATTAAACACCCAATAACAATGCCGATCACTGCTCCAAAAATCATTCTGGTGGTAGAAAACAACCCAAGTATCAGCTTTAATTTCTTCATATTCCCCAAATATTTCGGGGATATAATATTATACGGACATGCTTGATCACAGCGATAAAATGTTTTTCAAAAACGACTTGTACGGATGAAAAAACGCTTCAAATATATAAAAAGAATCCTTCAAAATCTCCCTAAAAATCTGTGTTGTGCATTAAAAAAAAAACTAAATACTTAACTGATCTGGTGGAAAGATGATGCTATCTTGTGATGTATCACATTTAGTATCGTCTATTTCTTTGATGTATGAGATCATCAAAATAAACAACACAACATATAAAGAGAAACAATTGTGTGACTGTATAAACAATAAAGTATATGTGAAGGAAATTTCGCTGTAGTGTATCAACAAGTGTTATCAACTGTTAAAGGTAAAGATCCACACCCTCTGCATTACAAGCACTTGAAACCGCCGAGTTACAAGTACTTAAAACAGCCAGGTTCATCATAGAGAGGCTGATTCTCCATTAATGGCGAATGACAGCACTTCCTCAGAGGTAAGTAGGAAGACTGCGGCAGAGGAAGCCCGCCTCCTGTGTAATCCTGCTCACTCATGTGACCGAATTTAAAAGACCCGGTGAAATTATTTTTAATGTAAAAAAAAAAAAAACCCAGGAGAACAGGAAAGTGTTTTAAAGTAAAACAAAGTGCATTTCACATAGAATAAAAAAATACGAACAATATAAAAGAAAATAAATTAGGTAGGATTGTCCCGGTAAAGGTCTGGAAAGGTTAACTCTCATTGTAGTGTATAATCGTCACACATGTAATAGTATTGATGTTAGTCATTTTATCGTTGTTGTAATTCATTTATAATACAATGTTTCGATAAAAAGAGCGCTGTAAACCATTCATGGCAGAAAACTCTACAGCCTATTGTATGACAATTACCCGTGACAAAGCAAACTGGCGTAAAATCCAGAACATCTGACTGACGAGGATGATTTAGTTTGATGACCCTCTTTGGGCAAACATGCCGGGTCAAGAGATACATGGAAAAGTAAGGAGTTAAACACACGACGCAGCCTCACTCACACTGGCCTACAATACACATCACAGTGAATATAAAATAAATCAAGGCTCCCAAACGTCTACTAGAAGCACACAAATGTTTAAAAAGTGTTAGATGTGTGACGGGTGACACCCACAGCGCCTAACAAAAGTATACGTTTAGCTTTTCAGCTTTTTCCACACTTATTAGCTTCAAAAAGCTGCTAACACCGTGTTATAGATATGTTTCTGTCATAGCAACAGTCCATCCTACTTCTCCAAGCTTATTGGATGTCAAAGAATTTAGAGGCCCCGCTAAAAATGATTTTCAATAGAAAACCAAGGGGGAGGGTTTTTAAAAAAACCCCAAAAAAAAAACCCATTATACAACACCCAGAAAATAACAAACTGGGTGGGACTGACTCTTTTAGGCTGAATCATATTGGGCACTTTCTCTGGATTGTCAAGGTGAACCAAAATAAAGCAGTAAAATGAATATTTTTATTAGTAATTATGAAACCCCGCTTGTTCCTTTTATTACCCCTCGTAAAAGTCTTTCCATTACCGTTATGTGCTCCCACTCTTTAATGCCATCAACAATTTCACTGCACTCTACATATTACATAAGCGGCTACTGCATCAGGGCTATAAAGGAGACTGGGTGTTTGTGTAAATCTTAATAGAAAACAAGAAAGGACGAACTTTGCGATAGCGCAAGACTCTTTAGAAATAATTTTCTTAATTAACCCCTTAGTGACATGTTTTTTTTTGGTCGTGTCTTACCTTCGGTGACAAGGGCGGTTTTAACATTTCTGCGGTGTTTGTGTTTAGCTGTAATTTTCATCTTTCTCATTTACTGAACCGACAAAAATGATATATTGTTTTTATCTACATTGGAAGGGATTTCTTGAGATACCAGTATTTTCATCAGATAATAGTGTTTATCTATCGTTTTAAATATTGTAAAAATGTTTGCACAATTACAAATGGCAAAACAGACCCCATGTAAATAGTTTCTAAAATGTGTCCAGAGTTTAGAAATACCCCAATGTTTACATGTTTTTTTTTTTGTTTTGTTTTTTACAAGTTATAGGGCAATAACCAAAAGTAGAGTATTCTGCTTCCTATCCATTTTCTCCTAACCCTAAAAATAAATCTAATTCTAACCATAATCTAACTCTAACTCTAGCCCTTATGCTAACCCTAACCCTAAGCCTTTGTTTGTCCTGCAATGTTGCTGACTTCCTCTAGGGGAACCCCAAAATGCACTGCACTCCTTTTAGAGATGGTTTTTTTAAACACCACAGACAATGGTTCAACCCAATTAAGGGTCTTTTTCAAGTCAGAATAGAAAAAGACCCTTAAGTGGGTTGAAACGTCTTTGGGGGCGTCCAAACAAACCACCTCTAAAAGCAGTTCAGTGCATTTGGGATTTAATCTCATTAAAACAAGAAGGCAGAAGGTGAGAAGAAAGTACAAAGACTGTTGCAGGAAAGTTGGTGCCAGATGATTTTAGGCTTTGAATAATGTATTTTCCATAAATCTCTCAGCCTGTGCATGCATAGCACTGTTATAGAATACAGTGAGGAGACAATAGCTGCAATCCTCACTTATCACTAATAATAAATAGCACAGCACACAGCCAGGTAGCGGTAATTAATGTAAATCTCAAAACCCCCAAAACACTACACAAAATAAATCGAGATTTTGACATTCTAAAGGGTCATCTTCTCTTCTACTCAGCCCTTCCTGGAGCAATGCCTTCTAAATTGAAGAAAAAACCTTCATACTGGCACAGTAATCCACAGGAACAGGCGAAAAAAAAGCTAACTTATTTCCATGATTTGATTCCTGTGCAATCATGTGAAATATGGGCTTTTTAAAGGGTTACTCCAGCTAAATTTTAAAATTCATTGGAGGGGGAGGATGCAGTGGTGTATCTTGATTTTGTGCTGCCCTAGGCAGACAAAATCTGGGCACCCCCCTACCCAAGCTGCACACCCACGTTACACACCTAAGACATGCCCCATCATTCAGACTCACATCAAGCTCACACTCCCATCACACTCAGTCACACACTCCTACTCCCATCACACTCAGTCACACACTCCTACTCCCATCACACACTCCGACTCCCATCACACTCAGTAACACACACTGTCTCCCATCACACACACTCTGACTCCCATCACACTCAGTCACACACACTGTCTCCCATCACACACACTCTGACTCCCATCACACTCAGTCTCCCATCACACACACTCTGACTCCCATCACACTCAGTCACACACACTGTCTCCCATCACACACACTCCGACTCCCATCACACTCAGTCACACACACTGTCTCCCATCACACACACTCTGACTCCCATCAGCACTTACCTTTCCCTGGTGGCTAGTGGCAGGCAGCATGGTCCCTCCATGCTGTTTGGCTTCCCGGCGATTGTGCTGACAGGTCACGTGACCGGGCGCGCGTATGACGTCAGTGCGCCCGTCACGTGACTGTCGGCACTTCCGTGTTGGCACACTGCACGGGGAGCCGAACAGGCAGCACGGAGGTTTCTCTGTGCTGCCTGTTCGGCTCCCCGTGCAGCCTGGCAGGCAGAGCGATGGTGAGGGGGATCTTCCGATCCCTTCTCACCTCCGTCTCTTAATGCAAGCGCGGTCTTTTTTTTTTTTTTAAAGGGCCGCGTTTGTTTTTGTTTTATTTTCAGTGCTGGGGGGCGCTGCCGCCCCCCAAAATTTGCCGCCCTAGGCATCCGCCTAGGATGCCTCGCGGTAAATACAGCACTGGGAGGATGCATTTACTGGTTCTTATTTTTTGTGTCTGGGGAAAAGTTGTAACAATGTGACATCATGCTGGATTCCATGGTAACTTCTGCACTCTTCGAATGCCCCCGATGCCGTCCTAGGTGCAGATTCTCTAGCCGCGCAGGAGTTAAGTTTGGTCGTGCAAAGCTATTGTCATTCGTGTCATGGGTTTCAAGCGCCTGCTGAGTTTAATGGATGAGGCTCTGTCAGTAAAGCTGTTTACATTTTGAAAGTTGCACAGAAAATCAGCTTTGTAAGGTAAATACCCCCCAATGACATCTGTCTTCCTTTCAACTTGCAACGCTGTGTGATGCATTACACGGAACACAACCAGTCCTTTAAGCAGTTTGGGGGTTAGGTATTAAATGTCCCACAGACAAAGTTATCTGCAAGGAAGAAAAAAAATCACTATTTCTCAAGTATTTTTTTTTACATTCTGACACCTAATGGGACTCCGTGGCTGTCAATATGGCTTATACTGTGAGTGAAGAGAATATAAAATAACGAACAATTATCTGTACATCGTTTTAGTAGAATTGCAAGGAAATCAATAAATTAGGAGAAACATGTTTTAAACATGTCTGTGGTGTCGCATATCTATGCCATCCCAAATTAACTCCTTTACAATCGGGAATGAGTAATTTACATATCAAGCCACAAGTAGAGTTGAGCTGGATGTTCGGGTTCGAGAGGTTCGACCGAACTTCGGAAAAAAGTCCGACCTTCGGTTTATAGACTTTCGGCTTATAGAAAACATATAGTAGTTTTGCCTTTCTATGAACCAAACGAGAGCTCCATTCATACGTTTTCTTTAAGCAGAAAGTATATAAACCGAACGTTCGGTTTATAGACTTTCGGCTTATGGAATACATATAATCCTATTGTTATTCTATAAACCGAACGTTCGGTTTATAGACTTTCGGCTTATGGAATACATATAATCCTATTGTTATTCTATAAACCGAACGTTCGGTTTATAGACTTTCGGCATTTGGAATGCATGTAATGGTACTATTGGCTCTCTCTAAACAGAGACAGAGAATTTCTTATGAATGGGGCTCTCGTCCGGTTTATAGAAAGCCAATAGTATTATTACACGTATTCTATAAAACGAACGAATAAAACAAAACGAAACGAAAATAATGAACAAATTTAGTCTGAAACGAATGCAGTAATGAACGAAATTCGTTTTAGACTAAATAAATAACATTTTCGTCCGAATGGACGAAAACGAAACGAAAATGTTAGTTCTGCACATGTCTATTCTATACATTGTGCAGGGTCTGGTGAGAGCTGACCCCACTCTGATTGGTTGTATCAGCATGCACCAGTCTCCAGACAGGCTCTGCTTCATTTGTAAGGCAGAGCCGAGAGCACACCCAACGTGCATCTATAAAAATACACTTCAGGTTTATTTGGGAGAAGGAGAAAATTTTTTGTATCCCTTGTTTCCACCAAACAAGTGAGTTACGTGAAATGTAATTGTCTTTTAACTTATCACTGCTTGTTGGAAACTCCACCAACACAACATACCTTTGTAAGCAGTTTGGGCTGACGTGCTGCTCTCTATTGGTGACAGTGTGCAAGTGTGCTTAGTAGACATCCTTAGCCTTTAAGAGCCGTTAAGAAAGAATTTCTGAAATCTTGCACTAAACTATGTTTAGAATGTTTCATGTGCAAAAGTGATCTGACAAGTGACAGTAATACCCCCTCACAAGTGCCCTGAATAATGCAGAACTGTATCATTATAATTAATTTCTAAATATTAGAAAATATCTAAATAATCACACTGATAAAAATGCATTTTAACATATTAAAGAACAACTGCAGGAAAAAAACTAACGTATGTTCAATTGAAACATGCCATCAAGTGTAGATGGTTTATAAATAAAATTATACAAATAAAGTTAATTAACAATCTTTGCTCCGTATAGCTCTATCAGGGGGCAGACATGCTGTTTAGAATCTTAGGTCATATCTTCCTTCATCTAATCTAAGATTCTAAAAAACATGTCCGCCCCCTGATAGAGTTATACAGAGCAAGGATTCTAAACAACATGTCCACCCCCTGATGGAGCTATACAGAGCAAGGATTCTAAACAACATGTCCAACCCGTGATAAAGCTATACAGAGCAAAGATTCTAAACAACATGTCCGCCTCCTGATAGAACCACACAGAGCAAAGATTAAAAACAACATGTCTGCAACCTGATAGAGCTATACAGAGCAAATATTCTAAATAACATGTCCGCCCCCTGATAGAGCTATACAGAGCAAAGATTCTAAACAACATGTCTGCCCCCTGATAGAACCACACAGAGCAAAGATAAAAAACAACATGTCCGCCCCCTGATAGAGCTATACAGAGCAAATATTCTAAATAACATGTCCGCCCCCTGATAGAGCTATACAGAGCAAAGATTCTAAACAACATGTCCTCCCCCTGATAGAGCTATACAGAGCAAAGATTCTAAACAACATGACCGCCCCTGATAGAGCTATACAGAGCAAAGATTCTAAACAACATGTCCTCCCCCTGATAGAGCTATACAGAGCAAAGATTCTAAACAACATGTCTGCCCCCTGATAGAGCTATACAGAGCAAAGATTCTAAATAACATGTACGCCCCCTGATAGAGCTATACTGAGCAAAGATTTTAAACAACATGTCTGCCCCCTGATAGAGCTATACAGAGCAAAGATTCTAAACAACTTGTCTGCCCCCTGATAGAGCTATACAGACAGGGCCGGCGCTACCGTAAGGCAGCACAGGCGGCTGCCTTAGGGCGCACCAATGGGGGGGCGGGAAAATCGCCCGCTCCCCCAGACCCCAGTACTTACCTCCATGCCGCTGTTCATGTCCGTGACTGAAACTTTTTTTTTCAACACACTTTATTGAATGCGCACGGCCTGAGGGGAGCTCACAACGCTTCCTTCTCAGCCACGGACATGAACAGCGGCATGGAGGTAAGTACTGGGGTCTGGGTAAGGGGGGAGGAGGGAGGTATAACGAGCAATTCCTGGGCATCTGACTGGCATAATGTTCCTGGGCTATGACTGGCATAATATTCCTGGGCATCTTACTGGCATAACATTCCTGGGCTATGACTGGCATAATATTCCTGGGCATCTGACTGGCATAATGTTCCTGGGCATCTTAATGGCATAATATTCCTGGGCTATGACTGGCATAATATTCCTGGGCATCTGACTGGCATAATATTCCTGGGCATCTTAATGGCATAATATTCCTGGGCTATGACTGGCATAATATTCCTGGGCATCTGACTGGCATAATATTCCTGGGCATCTGACTGGCATAATATTCCTGGGCATCTGACTGGCATAACATTCCTGGGCTATGACTGGCATAATATTCCTGGGCATCTTACTGGCATAACATTCCTGGGCTATGACTGGCATAATATTCCTGGGCATCTGACTGGCATAATGTTCCTGGGCATCTTAATGGCATAATATTCCTGGGCTATGACTGGCATAATATTCCTGGGCATCTGACTGGCATAATATTCCTGGGCATCTTAATGGCATAATATTCCTGGGCTATGACTGGCATAATATTCCTGGGCATCTGACTGGCATAATATTCCTGGGCATCTGACTGGCATAATATTCCTGGGCATCTGACTGGCATAACATTCCTGGGCTATGACTGGCATAATATTCCTGGGCATCTTACTGGCATAACATTTCTGGGCTATGACTGGCATAATATTCCTGGGCATCTGACTGGCATAATATTCCTGGGCATCTGACTGGCATAATGTTCCTGGGCTATGACTGGCATAATATTCCTGGGCATCTGACTGGCATAATGTTCCTGGGCTATGACTGGCATACTATTCCTGGGCATCTGAATGGCATAATGTTCCTGGGCATCTTAATGGCATAATATTCCTGGGCTATGACTGGCACACTATTCCTGGGCTCTGACTGGCATAATATTACTGGGCTCTGACTGGCATAATGTTCCTGGGCATCTGAATGGCATAATATTCCTGGGCATCTGAATGGCATAATATTACTGGGCTCTGACTGGCATAATGTTCCTGGGCATCTGACTGGCATAATATTACTGGGCTCTGACTGGCATAATATTCCCATTGAAATACTGGTAAGTTTGTTGATTTAACTTTACTTCATTTTAAATATTGTATTTGTTCCCATTTTGTTTCTTCACTTCAAAATAAGATATATGCAGTGTGCATAGGAATTTGTTCATAGTTTTTGTTTTTACTATAGTCCGGCCCTCCAACGGTCTGAGGGACAGTGAACTGGCCCCCTGTTTAAAAAGTTTGAGGACCCATGGGCTAAATACTGGCATATTGAGTGGCAAAATAGTGTGTCTCAGGTTATGTGTGAATTGGTGTAACTGTGTGTGTGTAAGTGGTAAGGGTGTCTGTGTGTGTGACTGCAAGGGTGTCTTTGTGTTTAAGGGTTTCAATGTGTGACACATTTAGAGCATGCGAGTTGAATATTTAGATTTATTTTCTACACTATACATTATTTATATATATATATATATATATATATATATATATATATATATATATATATATATATATAATTTAAGGAGGCTTAATGGTGTGGGAGGCGTGGCGGATCAGACCAGGGGGGCACCAAAATGCACCTTCGCCTGTGTAGACGAAAATCCTTGCACCGGCCCTGTATACAGAGCAAAGATTCTAAACAACATGTCCGCCCCCTGATAGAGCCATACAGAGCAAAGATTCGAAACAACATGTCCGCCCCCTGATAGAGCTATACAAGCAGAGAGGGCTCAGTAGAGCACTTTATTTATATTCGTTCATTAAAAAAATTTATATTTAAAACACACTCGAAAGTCAAAACGCTTTCATTTAAACATGAGTCTTTTTTTTTTTTTTGTACTACAGTTGTCATTTAAGCTAAATCTGTCAAATGTAGACATGTAAATGATTAGCTGGGAAACTTTTGAAGTTCCTACTTAAAAAAAAATGATTATGAAAAAATGATTATGAAAAAATGATTATGAAAAAATGATTATGAAGTGACCCAAACCATGTAAAACAAGATATTTAAGAAGTCGCTCATTACAGAAAGCATCAGTCATTTTTAGTAAAAATCTGTGCCTCCCACAGTTTTAATCATGACATCAGCAGGGGACCCCTGTTTCTGGTTAACGTTACAGGATTCCCATTGGCCGAAAGAGCAGCATCATGTGACAGCCTTCCTCAAAGATTACTGGTGCAAATATGTTCTGACTTTGGAACATGAAATCACCTGTGACCCGCTAAGGAGTCTGCTCCTAAACAGAGCAAACAGTATGTTTAAATAAAAATAAAAAATTACAATTATTTTTATTTTTTATTATGATAAGGTTATCTTCTAGAGGTCTCTTTGCAGAAAGGGAAAAGTAAAAGTTATGGTTAATTGCTAGATTGCATGAAATGTAGACATTATATATTGAAATGCTTTAATGAAGGAATGGAGGTAAAATATATCATTCTTTCCTTTTTGCTCAGTATAGCTCTGTCGGTGGCAGACATATTGCTCTGACTCTTGGGTCAGATGTTCTGTTATCTGAACCAAGGTTCTAAACAACATGTCCGCCCACTGATGCCAAGAATCTACGTCGGTAAAAAAAAAAAAAAAAAATGGCATGTGGCATTTTAATTTTTTGTTTTTTTAAGAACAGGAGGCAAACCTTCAGGCACAACCAGTGGAAAAAAGTGAGAAAGTGTATAAAACAACAATGTGCAAATGACAATGATAATACTTGCTGACAACTTGGACACAGCTCCCTATTGCAGTCTCCCAAAAGCTACAAAGTACGGGTAAAAAAAAGTTGAACCTTAGTGTAAATGAAAAGAACACACTAATAGTGTAATACTATTAAAACTGAAGTTATTTCACGGCTTCATCATGGGCCATTCTTTGCTCCTGATGAAGCTGTGACTGCAGATCCAGGGAAACGCGTTGAGGCACCTTGTTTGCCATTGCATCCTGCTGTCAATTGACATATCTATCCTTCTTCCTCCAGCAGCAGCCGTTCCATTCTTTGTGTCCTGTTGTATTACACTATTAGTGTGTTCTTTTCATCTACACTAAGGTTCAACTTGTCTCTGCACCTCCCTGATCCCCCTTTTTTTACCCAAACCTTCAAGCAACCGTGCCAAGCACCCACAAATGTTTCAAAATGGGGTAGTTTGGTACAGCGAGCAACAGCACCTACGCCATTAACCAATAGGCATCTGACCAATTAATCGTAGAGAATGGAGGACTTACACATAATTAATAAGACAACCAACACTTGACCTATATTTTTCAAACTGTGTTGATTATACGATTAAGTTACTATCCCGTCTGTTGTGGGTTTTTGTGAGGGGTAGGAAGGTGGTGGGGGGGGTCAAAGTGAGTGAATCTATCGCACATCTCCTTGCCAGTTTTGATTGAGAAGTTGGACCCAATACCTAAGCAGTGACTATACCAGTAATATCACACACATCCAGCGTGGTAACTCACAATGGAAAACCCCCCACAGCAGGGGAGTGACTATATACGTTCCTAAATAAGAGATGCACGAGAGGAGGGGAATGTTTTATGTTAATGACATTCTAAATAAAATGAATAAAGCAAATTAAAAATCATTAAAAAAAAAAGGTTGTCTTTTGCTAGGCTACCTATGTGAGCCCCAATATTCTGAGAACCAAAAGAAACACTATTTAGGGGATGTTAAATGAACTACAGCATGAGCAAAATTGACAGTAGTAATGTGGAACATAAAAATTGATCTATAGCTTGTGTTTGCAGAAATGTAATTGAATGCATAGATTTACACTACATTTAGTGAAATAAGTCCTTGGAGAACACAAGGGTGGGTTGAGATTCTAAGATAGTGTTGTCTTGAGCCATTAGTGTGGAAGTAACCTCTCTCTGTTTGGAGTGTTTGGAATGCAGGGGGTGGTGTTTCACAGGGCTTGGCAGGTCTGTTGCTATAGCAATGGCAGTAACTATTATAGAGATAGGGGTTACAGTAACTATTATACTTTATGTACAATTTTAGGAGATATGGAGCTATGAGGAAAAAAATGGGTGAGATAGACTTTTTTTATATATACAGTATATTATAGAATGAGACAGCGCTATAGATACAACTCAATAAACTCCAAAGACAGAATATAAAAATATATAAATTTATTTATAAAATTATATGTATAAATGACAAAAGAAAAATAGGATATATGTAGTCACAGGCCACTAGATATACATAGATAAGTGGTCACATGGACAACATACATACAAAATAAAGATAACAGCCATACATGAAAGAGGGTAAAATTACAGACATAAAATAAACATATATAGCTGTATAAGCATAGCAAATATACAATATATATAGAAAGTCTAAACAAAATCATTCCCACTGGGTTTGCTCACCTGGCCAGGTTATTGAACAATAGGGATTGTTTTTGCACTAAAAGACAGCTACACCCCACAGGACGCGTTTCGAAAATCTTCTTCAGCTGGTGGGCGGTAGTACCACCAGTTGAATATATATATAGTATATATATATACTATACAGTATATATATATATATATATATATATATATATATATATATATATATATGTATATTCAGACACTGTAGGAAGAACTAACCCTAGGCTGATCTTGGCAAGTCACAGTAAATATAGCATAGAGAAAGACACAGCAGATATTGTAAAAATACAAAGGAACAAAAGCTATTATTTTTATTTTTTTTTAAATAATTGAAAAATATTTTTTAAAAAATGTGTTAAAGACACTGTTTTTTATTATTTTTATTTTTAATACGCATTAGGATATTGATCCAAAACTGTAACACTGCAGTTGTTTAACATCTAGTAGAAGTCCCCCCCCCCGTCCCCCCACCCCCCCTTTCTCCTTCACAATAAGATGTCTAATCCCCTGCATTAGCTGCTGTTTTGGGAATTAGATACCGGATGTGTCAGGGAATTTATTACAGCAGGAGTGTGGTAATCTACTGTTTACATATTTTTCTTATCCACATAGACTCAAGTTAGGGGTGAAATGTATGTATGATAATGAGAGAACGTGAGAGAGGAGGGGGTCTTCAGTACCATCATCAAAGAACAGCCGCCCCCCACTCGTTATTGTGATTGACTAGTGCAAAACAATGGCTCTCCGGGGACTCACTTCAGAGTAATTGAATCACACTGAATTGAAGACTTTCAAATCAATAGTAAGAGAGAGCAAGCCCATTAAGGGAGCCATGCATGGCAGAGCAAGAGGCTAGAACATGCCAGATGATTTGTGTGGCTGGCTGTGGAACGCGTTGGTCAGTCTCTCTGACAAGCAATTTTTTAAGCAAATTCTAAGGCTCTGGAACGCTTGCTAAAAAGCATGATTGTGAAAATGAAGGGACGCGGAATATAAATTTGGGCAAGGGATTGAAGAGTTGCATTGAAGAGTCGCATACCATGCTGGAAAGTTGTCAGGCATATGTATGAATTTGTTTGCAATTTACAATGTTTAGGTGTATTCCATGTAAATGTATTATTTAAATATTACATGTATCATATATCCCAACAGCTGTGTATACAATTGTGTGGGGGGAATTGATTAGTCAAAATAGTAATATTATTACATCATATTAATATATATTTTTTAAAGGGATACTAACACTGGCTGATATACAATGGTAGGCCACTGGTAATGTAAGCAGTCTGATTGCAAAAAATATCCCTGCAGGAGAGGAAACTGTGAGGCAGTGATCCCTGATCTCCTGAGCATCATTAACTTCACTGACAGAGCTTGGGTGAGTTTTTGCAATGCCAGATTTCATATGCATGCAATGCGTGCAATAAGGTATAGTCTGCATGCGAGGTGCAACAGTCTGATTGCAATGAGGAGAGGTCTGCATGCAACAAAGAACGGTTACATTAAATGAAGAAAGGTCTGCATGCAACGAAGACCAGTCTGCATGCAATGAGGAGAGGTCTACATGCAACGAGGACCAGTCTGCATGCAACGAGGACCAGTCTACATGCAATGAGGACCAGTCTGCATGCAACGAGGACCAGTCTGCATGCAATGAGGACCAGTCTGCATGCAATGAGGACCAGTCTGCATGCAATGAGGACCAGTCTGCATGCAACGAGGACCAGTCTACATGCAATGAGGACCAGTCTACATGCAATGAGGACCAGTCTGCATGCAACGAGGACCAGTCTGCATGCAATGAGGAGAGGTCTGCATGCAACGAGGACCAGTCTACATGCAACGAGGACCAGTCTGCATGCAATGAGGAGAGGTCTGCATGCAACGAGGACCAGTCTACATGCAACGAGGACCAGTCTACATGCAACGAGGACCAGTATGCATGCAACGAGGAGAGGTCTGCATGCAACGAGGACCAGTCTGCATGCAATGAGACTTTTCTCTTGAGGAAGCCAGTTCTGAGACTGGCGAAATGCACTGACACCAATAGTTTATTCCAGAAGTGTGGACACCGCAGAACAGTATATTCAGTGCATTCACTGAGTGGCAGCTCCAAGGAAAATCCATGATACTGTGACATCAAGTAAACAAAACCATGTTTTGCCGACAGTTATCCTTTAATTGCTCCCCATTCCCTCGGCAAGTACTGTTTAGGTGACAATGTCCCGTTGATCCATAGTCCTCTATGGGGTCGAGATGGCCTCTGGACACACCTCTGCTACTCAAGGCAGTTTAAATATATATTTTCATATTGTTACAGAGGCTCTTTATGTTTTCCCTGACTCTTCTTGATAATTGTGCAGTTCCCTTTTGTGTACAAGTACTGTGTGTTATTCGAGTGTTTGTAGTCGGCAAGGTCCTCCACCAACCTTCGCATTTTCATATGTCAAGGGACTAAGAATGTAATAGAAAACAAGGGCTAGTTGTCTCAATGCTCTCAAACAATAAGAGATTTTACCGAATATAAACAGAAATCGGCAATACTTTCCTTTGAGCCTGGAACAACTTATTGAACTAGATTACATTTGATTTGTTTTTTGTTTGTTTCTTTTTTTTGTCTCCCGTAGTCGAGATTCGTTTATCAAATCACAGCAGATACAAATGCAAACAGGATATGTTTTCAAAAGCAAAATCAAAGAGTGTGTCTGAAAAACCTGGAATGTGTGTGTGGCAAAAGGGAAGGACATTCCATTATGTGAAAATAAATACTGTGTTATTGACATGTTTAAGTTGCTTGGTAAATACATATGACAAGTAAGGTCTTCCATGGTCGGAACTCAACAAAGTTGAAGGAGAACTGTTGAGAAAAAAGCTTGGGTCAGATAGGTCAGACCCACAATTCTAAACAACATGTCCGCCTTCTAACAGAGCTGTCCAATCAGAGGCCTAAATAAGGTGATTTATTTACATTCTTTCATTAAAGAATTTTCTATTTAAAATGTTTACACTTGATGCAGTCTTTATATTAAACATAGCTTGTGTTTTGTTTTGTTTGTATTGCTGATTGTTGTAGAATTGTGTGGATATTTTAAATAGAAATGCTTTTATGAAATAATAAACATATAATGTGTATTGAGCCCTCATTTTTCTGCCAGGGGGAGGACATGTTGTTTAGAATCTTGGGTAGGAGGATACTAAATAACACTGGACACTAGGCCGTCGTCAGGGAGGGTACTGAGGGCTCTTGTACTGCTTTGTAGAGTTGTACTCATGTCATCTTTGAGTTACTCTGTGAGGGCGTCAGAATGAGTAGAATGGAGACAGCATGTGTCAGTTGAAGGTGGAGAAAACTGAAGTTAATTAAAGTCAGGGGCATGTGAGGGTAGATCGGGAGAAGACTTCAGAATAACGCAAGTGAAGCATATGATGGAGAGATGGTAAGGAGCCTGGTGGTTATGAAGAAGGAGGAATAACTGATAATGGTTATGGGGAGTACGAAGGTGAAGCACTCCTGGGCCTCAAGATTTCTCAAAGTAGCATTTGGAACATATAAGGACTATCTTAGGTGCACTGAGAGTGGCAAGTGGCCAGGAGTCCCAGATCACCAAGGCATGCCTGGAAGCAGTCACTAGCCAACGGGGGTTATTCACTAAAATGTGAGTTGAGGGGAGATGAACATCTCACCAATTAAACCATACATTGTGTAGGAACAAACCAGACGCGTTTCCCCAGTAAGCAAACCCACCAGTTTCGTCCCTGCATAATGTATATCTAAATTGGTGTCATGAAATGTTCACCTCATCTCAAATCCCATGCAGATCACCTTTTAGTGAATAGCATCAATATTTCACAATGAAAATGGAGTGTCATCTGGTTAACACAATACATCATGGCCTCCCAGTGCACATCATCTCTTTAAAACCTTTTAACTATTCAGAGTTGTCCCCTCCCTATGATGTCACTCGTGCTATACCAACAGCTCTTGCAAGGCAGCAATGGAATCCAACACATCAGCTGTTTCTCGATTCTTGGCCACAATTTATTTTATAGGCCAAATGGAATAGTCTATTTTGACTTAATGTAAATAGATTGATTGATGTGTACATAGCTTTAAGTAATTATCTCTTTAAATAAGATCCAAGGAGTCTGGATTTTGGCTTCATCTGATAGCAGAACCCGTCTATGAGTCTCTTTTTTTTTTTTCTTTTAATAATATTTCTACTTAAAAGTCTTCTGTGTGCTTTGAAGTGACAAGTGGGGACTGCACAGAGGATAGAGGGACCCTGGGGAGAAGCCCCCTTCCCTCTGCTCTACACCCGTTACCATATTCTTTTTCAAGAGCTGGTACAAACACAGCGGGGTGTGTACAGTGCTCCTCAAAGATCATCATCATCCACAGTGGTACTACACCACAATTCATGTCAGTGTCTGGCTCAGTATAAATTAGTCTAAAGGTGTGTGCATTGTCAGTAAAGATTCTTAGTAAATAATTCAGTTTAACTGTAACACTAAGACTTCTGGTTAATAATTCAGAAGACCAATACTTTTTTTTTTTTGTGTTCCTGCAAATATTCCAGGTACTATGGGTCTCTTACTAGGGATTTGAATTATTTCTCAGTCATCTTGTCATCCCCAAACCCAAAATGCTGCAGGAAAAGATCAGCTCAAGGAAGGGGCATAATGGAACCTCTTACAATACTGTGCAGTTAAAGAATTCTGAAACTTCTGTGGATATTTGAAAAGGCTTTATTAGCAGGAGAAGGAGAGCTGCTGGGCACATCGTCCACTGGACTATCTTCTACTGCAAAACTGCACTTTAGCATTATGGTTTCAAATGTACAGCAGGAGCAAACTATAGAAACTTTAGGGCATATATATATATATATTCTCCTGTTGAGTGGTGGCAGTGCAGACATATAGATTTGTACCTTGGGCAGCTAGGGTTGCCACCCAGCTGTTATTCAGTGGGCCTGAGTCCAATGGTAAGTATAAAGAAACACATTTTTTTTTTAAGAAAAAGGTGGCAACCCTAGTGTGCGGCCTGTCAATACAGAGGGTCCCCACATATCACCCTGCAATGTAAAGGATAATGGACTGAGTTTCAATCTGTGTCTTACATACTAAATGCTGATGGTAGATTTACTGTACCCCCATCTCTAGCTGACAAACTATATGCTGATGGTAAAGTTAGTATCTGTGGCATACTACCTATATGCTGATGGTAATGTTAGTATCTGTGGCTGACTAACTATATGCTGATGGTAACTTGAATATCCTCTGGCTAACTAACTATATGCTGATGGTAACATTAGTATCTGTGGCTAACTATATGCTGATGGTAACTTTAGTATCTGTGGATGACTAACTATATGCTGATGATAATGTTAGTTTATGTGGCTGATTAACTATATACTAATGATAACTTTAGTATCTGTGGCTAACTAACTATATGCTGATGGTAACTTTAGTAGCTGTGGCTGACTATATGCTGATGGTAACTTTAGTGTCTGTGGCTGACTAACTATATGCTGATGGTAACTTTAGTAGCTGTGGCTGACTATATTCTGATGGTAACTTGAATATCCTCTGGCTAACTAACTATATGCTGATGGTAACATTAGTATCTGTGGCTAACTATATGCTGATGGTAACTTTAGTATCTGTGGATGACTAACTATATGCTGATGATAATGTTAGTTTATGTGGCTGATTAACTATATACTAATGATAACTTTAGTATCTGTGGCTAACTAACTATATGCTGATGGTAACTTTAGTAGCTGTGGCTGACTATATGCTGATGGTAACTTTAGTGTCTGTGGCTGACTAACTATATGCTGATGGTAACTTTAGTAGCTGTGGCTGACTATATGCTGATGGTAACTTTAGTGTCTGTGGCTGACTAACTATATGCTGATGGTAACTTTACTGTACCACCAGGTGTGGCTGGCAGACTGTACTCTGACAGCAACTCAGCTGTACTATTTGCATATTGCAATATCTAAATTCTCTCCCAACTCAGATCTACTAACAGCTTTGGGAATGAACTTCCATGTCCTGTCCCTTTGGCCTTGACTGCACAACTTGTCAAAATGAAATGAATTACATTAATGTATAATTTTTCGGCAGGCGGAGTTCACCCCATCTGACCGCAATGCAATTGAAATGTATTTTTATTACAACTTGTATCATTACATATTGTGTTAATATATTTTATTGTCCATATACCATCCTTTCCTTCTCTCTGTTCTAAAGGCTCTTACACTGAATAATTATCTGATGTATCATTTATCTGCTAACTATACTTACTGTGAGGTGCTCTGCAATTCAGAGAGCTGGAGGGGGGGGGGGGGGGGAACAAAAGTGAACTAAGCACATGTATAAACAAACATCTACAAACAATGTTATCACGAGAATGATTCATTCAGAGCAGAACAACAGCAGGAGATTGGCCATTGCATAGGTATTTCTGATTATCGGTGTTTGTTTCTAGGTATCCATTCCGCACAGCCAGAGAAGAAACGCTACTTATCCATGGAAAACTCTTCAAGCCCCAATGTACTCTTATCTTGTTGCCAATTAGTGCTATCGTTTAACAAACAAATAACAACAAAAACCTTACCTTGCACAAATATTGTTTTAAATGGACTTTGATTTGACTACATTTTCTTTGTATTGTAAATGGAGAGATTTTAAAATGATGAATGAGGATAAATGCCTAGCAAGAGAAAAATGCATTTTCAATGTGACTGGACTATCTCATGTTTATGCTCGGGGCTTCATATCAGTGTTAATTTTGACAGCAAAGTTTGATTTGTTTTAGTTTTAGTTGACTAGATCTCTAGCAGTGAGGGAGGGAACAGGTCTGAGAAGGCTGTTACAGAGTGTTAAGTTAACTTGCTAGGGAGATGGGAGGGAAAAGGTCTGAGAAGGCTGTTACATAGTGTTAAGTTAACTTGCTAGAGAGATGGGTGGGAACAGGTCTGAGAAGGCTGTTACATAGTGTTAAGTTAACTTGCTAGGGAGATGGGAGGGAAAAGGTCTGAGAAGGCTGTTACATAGTGTTAAGTTAACTTGTTAGGGAGATGGGATGGAACAGGTGTGAGAGGGCTGTTACATAGTGTTAAGTTAACTTGTTAGGGAGATGGGATGGAACAGGTGTGAGAGGGCTGTTACATAGTGTTAAGTTAACTTGTTAGGGAGATGGGAGGGAACAGGTCTGAGAAGGCTGTTACATAGTGTTAGGTTTACTTGCCAGGGAGATGGGAGGGAACAGGTCTGAGAAGGCTGTTACATAGTGTTAAGTTAACTTGCTAGGGAGATGGGAGGGAACAGGTCTGAGAAGGCTGTTACACAGTGTTAAGTTAACTTGCTAGGGAGATGGGAGGGGACAGGTCTGAGAAGGCTGTTACAAAGTGTTAAGTTAACTTGCTAAGGAGATGGGAGGGAACAGGTCTGAGAAGGCTGTTACACAGTGTTAAGTTAGCTTGCCAGGGAGATGGGAGGGAACAGGTCTGAGAAGGCTGTTACACAGTGTTTAGTTAACTTGCTAGGGAGATGGGAGGGAACAGGTCTGAGAAGGCTGTTACATAGTGTTAAGTTAACTTTCAAGGGAGATGGGAGGGAACAGGTCTGAGAAGGCTGTTACATAGTGTTGAGTTAACTTGCTAGGGAGATGGGAGGGAACAGGTCTGAGAAGGCTGTTACAAAGTGTTAGGTTAACTTGCTAGGGAGATGGGAGGGAACAGGTCTGAGAAGGCTGTTACATAGTGTTAAGTTTACTTGCCAGGGAGATGGGAGGGAACAGGTCTGAGAAGGCTGTTACATAGTGTTAAGTTAACTTGCTTGGGAGATGGGAGGGGACAGGTCTGAGAAGGCTGTTACAAAGTGTTAAGTTAACTTGCTAGGGAGATGGGAGGGAACAGGTCTGAGAAGGCTGTTACATAGTGTTAAGTTAACTTGCTAGGGAGATGGGAGGGAACAGGTCTGAGAAGGCTGTTACACAGTGTTAAGTTAACTTGCTAGGGAGATGGGAGGGGACAGGTCTGAGAAGGCTGTTACAAAGTGTTAAGTTAACTTGCTAGGGAGATGGGAGGGAACAGGTCTGAGAAGGCTGTTACAGAGTGTTAAGTTAACTTGCTAGGGAGATGGGAGGGAACAGGTCTGAGAAGGCTGTTACATAGTGTTAAGTTTACTTGCCAGGGAGATGGGAGGGAACAGGTCTGAGAAGGCTGTTACATAGTGTTAAGTTAACTTGCTAGGGAGATGGGAGGGAACAGGTCTGAGAAGGCTGTTACACAGTGTTAAGTTAACTTGCTAGGGAGATGGGAGGGGACAGGTCTGAGAAGGCTGTTACAAAGTGTTAAGTTAACTTGCTAAGGAGATGGGAGGGAACAGGTCTGAGAAGGCTGTTACACAGTGTTAAGTTAGCTTGCCAGGGAGATGGGAGGGAACAGGTCTGAGAAGGCTGTTACACAGTGTTTAGTTAACTTGCTAGGGAGATGGGAGGGAACAGGTCTGAGAAGGCTGTTACATAGTGTTAAGTTAACTTTCAAGGGAGATGGGAGGGAACAGGTCTGAGAAGGCTGTTACATAGTGTTGAGTTAACTTGCTAGGGAGATGGGAGGGAACAGGTCTGAGAAGGCTGTTACAAAGTGTTAAGTTAACTTGCTAGGGAGATGGGAGGGAACAGGTCTGAGAAGGCTGTTACAGAGTGTTAAGTTAACTTGCTAGGGAGATGGGGGGAACAGGTCTGAGAAGGCTGTTACAAAGTGTTAAGTTAACTTGCTAGGGAGATGGGAGGGAACAGGTCTGAGAAGGCTGTTACATAGTGTTAAGTTAACTTGCTAGGGAGATGGGAGGGGACACAGTCATGTTACACTATCTAGTGAATCCAATGGAGGAGTATCCTCTTCCTCTGCAGTTTGCAGGATATTATTGCGGGGGCAGACAGGCACAGGAAGCCTGCATCTCAGCCAATCCATTTAGATTCAGGGGACTGGGCTTTGACAGAGATCCATGGGAACCAGACCCAGAAGTCCAAATAGGTAAATGCATTAGTCCCTCCCTCACAGAAGGTGAGGTCATAAAAGGGAGACGCCACAGAAACAATGGCTTCTCTGAACCCCTTACCGACATTATGAAGGGTAATTCCATCATGAAAATGTCTGTCTTTGAGATACTTGAATCGAGTCTGCAGCTCCGGAGGTCATGTGATCACTGTGATGGCCGATCACAACGATCATATGTGATCACATGACAAACTCAATCTTTTGAAACATTGGCTTTGCCTCCAAGTCACTCTCTGTACCTCTCAAGCTGATTGTTGGGTATAAAGAGTGAGAGATAAGTTATTAAAGGGACCCTGCCACTTACATAAGATGTACCTAGATTCCCTGTGCTTTTAAAACAAACACATATATAAGACATATGCCACAGTTTTTTAACTATGGTTGATTTGATTTCATATAAGAGTAAAAATAAAATTAGGTGTTTATCTCCAGCATCCATTTTAAGAATTTTACCCATGATGCAACAAAATCCAAACCCAAAAGCATCCAGCAAGTCTCACTTTAAAACTGTGGCCAAAGCCAGCTTGATGAAGTCATAAGATACTCCCCTGCTCTCTTACTGGCTCCTGTGTATCATAGTGGGCAGGACTAGGTGTCCGTGTACAACTTTTTTTTTTTATCTACCTTCCAACACAAAGAGAGGAGATGGACCTGATCAAACAGGATCATAACTCTGCCCCCCTGTGATGTAATAGTTACATTACCCTCCCATTAAATGCAAGTCTATGGTCAGAATTCTGACTTATAGACTGCATTCGGTGTCCTCAGCCCCAAAGTGAGATACTAGTGCTGTAAAGTCTCTGGGGTGTGTGTGTATGTGTGGGGGGGGGGGGGGGGGTGTCACCCAAAAATGTCGCCCAGTCACAAATGTTTAGTAAAATATTTAATAAAATAAACAATGCAAAATAAAAAAAAAATACACCCTTTGCATTCTTTGGTGGGAGTGTCCCTTCAAGCAGTCCCTGGGAAAATGCACTAAAATCAAGCCTTCACTTTCCATCCCTTGCTGATCACAGTTTTTATACTTTAATCATATAATTTAAAAAAAAATAGTGAAAAATACTTAGTCCTTTTAGACATATGTTTAATGCTAAATTGGAGGTTATTTGCATACATAACATTATCCCCTGCTTAATAACGTGCAGATCCATTAAATCCTGTAATATCTTACAAACTCAGCAGAACACAACACAAAAATAACTACAAATGAAAAATGGATATTAAGTCAGAAGCATCTAAGACGCTTATTTTTACGAAGCCCTGGTCTGGCGTAATTAGACCGCATCATTATTTGATAGGGTAAACAGTAGCCAACATCAGAAAATACACTGCAAACAAGCATGGTGCTAATTAGGCGTCATCAGAAAATGTATCTGAGATGTGTTATGTTTAGAATTTCCTAATGACTACAGTTTGTCTATAAGTGGATAGAAATCAGTAGACAGCCAGAAGGATTGATTCACAACTGTCATGTTGTTTATTTTCTTATTATGAGGACTTGTCTGTACTTTGGTTCCATCAAACACTGATCTAGAACTAAATATAGACCTTTAACCTGCATAGAAGGATCATGTGTTGTACTATAGCCACAATAATGTTTACAGTTGCCGAAATATTTATTTGTGTTTACTTTTAACCCCTTAGTGACCGAGTGCTATGTTGCATTTGATGTGCCTTGAAGACCAGAATTCCATTATTTTTGCCATACATTTACTGAACTGTGAATTTCTTTCTTTGTGTTCAGTCCACCCACACAAATTATATATCATTTTTTAAAGGACAGATAGGGCTTTCAATTGATACTATTATTTTCATCATATGATATAATTTACTATTAAAAAAATATAAAATATGATGAAAATATGCCATAAAAAACACTTTTTCGAACTTTGACCTAATTTTTTTTTACACAATTACAAATGGTTAAAAAGACCCCGTCTATATATTTATAATATTTGTCCTGAGTTTAGTAATACCAATGTTTCCTTATTTGTCTATGTTTTATTTCAAGTAATAGGGCAATAAACAATATTAGTGTTTTTTTTTGTTTTCTAATAATTTTCTTCTACAGTGACTTTTTAACCCCAAGCCTAAATTTACCCCAACTCTAAATTTACCCTAACCCTAAAACTACCCCCACCCCTTAATCTAACCCTTGTAATCATCCGAACCCCCCTGTAACCCTAATTCTGACCCTATTTATGACCCTAACCCTAGATCTAGGTACAGTAGATCTAGGGTTAACTTTTTCCATTTATTTATTTTTTTTTTTTATTTCTTTAATTCATTTTCTATTTTTAACTGCAATATACTTGACTGCCTGTAGGGGCAGTCAAGTAGCGGTTTCAGAGCGACGGAAGAGATTTTTTTTTTTTCTCTTCCGTCGCTCTCCTCTGGGCACGCTGTATCCAGCACACACCCGCGATCACCGGGTGATCGCGGTGCCCAGGGGGGCACAAAAGGTGTTGAATGATGCCTCGATAGAGGCATCATTGCAACACTCTCACACATAGGCAGTGATCAGCTTTCACTGCCTATGTGTGTTTGCGCGCATACGATCACATTCGCGGTGATCGTATGCGCGCAGGGGGGTTGAGGGGGGGCTGAAAGCCCTCTCAGAGGCTGCTTCGGATCCGAAGCAGCCTCTGAGAGTAGCTACAGACATGTAGTGTTGCGCTAATGAGCGCAACACTACATGAAAACGGAGGACGTATATATACGTCCTCATGGTCCTTAAGGACCATGCTTTTCAGGACGTATATATACGTCCGAATGCGTTAAGGGGTTAAGATGGTATCAAGTGTAGATGTTTTAAATATAAATGTTTTAATAAAATATACAATAAAGTATCTTATTGAGCTACACATAGCTGTGTCTGGCAGGTAGATCTTCATTCACCTTGGGTAGAATGTAGGAAGATCTGACCCATCAGACCCAAGATTCGTAACATTTGTATTTGGCACAAAGAGGGGTCAGTTAGGTTGTTTATTGAATACTTTTATTTAAAAATAAAACAATGTCATAAACAATATACATTTAATACAGTCTTTGCTACAGTTGTCCTCTCATGAGATTTGCAATATGTGTGCTAAATTACACTTGATATTTAATGTAGATTGTCTTTACTGTCATAGATTGCAGCTAACAAAGGTTCTGTCTGAAAGTACGGTTGCCAGATGGCTTGGGCGGTAATATTGGAAATCTCTAAAAATGACCAGATCTACAACACTGTATGGTGACAGCAGAAAATACTTTCATATCTGTTAATTATAGTTGCCATAATTTCTTTAAAAAATATATATCAATTAATTATAATAATAAAATCTTGTTTTTGCTTTTGCCTCCCTAAACATTACGTTGGGCATAAGTCCAATTTTTTTTTTTTACCAGCCAGTAAATTACCGGTCGTGTGGAAAACCTACTTGCAATGAATACCTCCCTACCTTGACGGGGGAACATTTGGGATACTTTTCAAAATTGGAGCATGACCACACAGGTAGGGTCATAGCTACAGCCCTAGCAAGTATGGGCTCAAACCTTGTGATGTGATCATATTATGTGGTTTTTTTTTCCTGGATAGAGTGCCCAAATATTGGCCTGTAGTAGGTGGTGGTGCTAACATTTAAGCAAATTTCCAACGCTTGATGCAATCTTTATGCCATGCCCCTCTTACCCTTACCTGCAATCCCAGTGTTCCCATGTCTCCATCCAGTGTTACAGTACCTCCGGCCGAAGCCGGGACCTGTAGTAATACCTTCCATCCACGATTGCGGTAGCGCGGTAGGCTGAAACCACGGCCTAAAGTTTCTGCAAACCCAAGATACATGATCCAGAGTTTACCCCAATCAGGGGGGGATCTATTTGCACCTGTAAGGGGAAGGTAAACTCTGTCTCCTCTATCACCAAAGCTCCTATAGTCTCCTGGCAGAGAGACAGAGAGGTATGTGCTATAGAAGCCAGTGAGGGGTTTGTCCAACAGAGTGGAGGAGTGGGGACCCGCAGCACTATAAAAAAAACGCTCAAACTGTTACCACAGTGCTCCAGAGCTTTGGTTTCTGTTTGTCCTTGGACTTCAGTCTCCAGTTTCCCCTTTGTTGTTGTGTTGCAGTATATCTACCTGACCTTTGGCTTGTCTCCTGGATTACCCTGTTTGCCTGAACCCTGCTTGGATTATTCTACTACTCTTGACTGCTGCCTGCCCTGATCTATTGGACTGTTCCTGACTTTGCATTTTGGATTTACCTTTTATTATTTTGTGTCACTCTTGTGCTCCTATCCTTACCAGGGTGCTCTGCCTATATATACACCTGTGGTCCACCAGTAAGGGTTACTGGCAAGAGATAGCATCCCCTGCTCTATGCTCCAAAAAACCTCAACCCAAACACTTACAATTAAACAAAACTTCATTTTCTGTTGTTCTTGAAGACACTTGCCTCTCTCCCTTTAACTCTCCCTCTCTGAATCCAAAGAGGAAAGTCGGATTCTCAGTTGGACTCACACTACAGTGTTTGTTTGTTCTCTCCCACCGTTCAACTGTGGATTTGTTTTAATATTCAATGAAAGACCTCAGAGCATCCAGCCACAGGGTGAAACAAATTAGCACATGCAATGTGTCTGTATCTCAGTAATTAAGCACTTTTCCTATTTTCAACATTTCTACTATTCTCAAATGCAAATGTGTTGGATGATTCTCAAACTGGCTGCATTTTAAAAAACAAAATAATTTACATATTAAGCAAGCAGACAACAAACTGCAGTACGAGCAGTACATTGGGGCATTTCAGGAATTAGAAAGTGCCCGGGTAATGGGGAATCGGTTGCATTTTTTTTTTAGATGTGTTGGTCCTGATCTCCATCAGAATTATTGCTTCAATCTTCCAGGACCCCACATCAAAGTAACCAGATTATCTTAGACTCTTGCTACTGCTGGTGCCCAAATTGTCTCCAGCATATAAGCAGGCATAAAAAATAAAAAAAAACACGTGATCTGCTTCCTTGTAGGTAACTATTTTAGCCCTGTCTGTATAGCTGGTCTCAGAAACCCATAAGAACACAACATCAGTTGTGATTAAGGACCACTATCCACCAGAGGAGAATTCTGTTAGTAATGGTGATACTCCTCCCAAACCTCATTCTCTGGCATCCCACATCCCGTGGTACAGGCATGTTGGGAGCTATTCAAGTCTTCTTTTTCTTGCTCTCTCCCCAATTCATAGTGTGTGCCAAGACATGGGCTCTGTGACTATGGAGATATATATTGATATCTCCTGTATCTGTTTAGAAAGCTATGTCTGTGGCAGGCTCCTGCTACTACATAGAGCAGGGTTTATTTTGCCTCTCTTCCTCCGAGTTGGGGGGACGTAGAGTCAGAGGAGCATGCCCTAGCACCTGACAGTGCAACATCACTGGTGGGGTCCTGGTTACAGAGGGAAGGGGCCTTTCCAACTCACTCCCTTAACAATAACATAGAAGGGGGCAGTGATCTAGCATTGGTGTGAGAGCCACCACTAACACAAGTATATATGAGCCCTGCCTTCGCTTCACTCCTTGCTTGCATGGTAAGCAAACTGAGGTGTCTCTCCTACTGAAGTCTCCATTCACCTGGGGCCTGTTTTTTCTTTTGCAACTTTGTATTTAATTTGCTTGTCTCTGGATACTCTCTCTCTCGAAAAATGCTTATATTAATCCAAATATACTATTATAATATATAACATTAACATAATTGTATGTAAATATATCTGTGTTTAAAATATGTCTACTTAAATTCTTCTACACTACCCTATTCAATTAGCCAGCAATTAAAATGGGAAAAGTTTGTGTTTGTTACTCAAATTCGGAACATGTTTGGAGCATATTGCAAAAATTATGCCAATCCAAATGGTTCCCATGCATCGGTTTCCAAATGGCTCGGACTTCCAATTCCAACGCGAATTGAGGGGTTTGAAGTGGCCACAGTCTGGTGATTTGTAAAGTTTGGCTAAACCTGAATCCAATTCGGGAGATATTGTTGTATATTAAGTTGATCTCTAAATAGATAAAGCTTTCATTCATTCCAACCATTAGTACTGTCTCTCTAGACTGTTCAAAAGGATTGCAGAGAACATATGGGACGGATCAGATTTTTTAAAATTAAATTAGAAGATCCATTTCCTAGAACAAGAAAGAGGATACTTTGCTGTCCATTTCCTTGGGAGATTTGAAACAATGATGCTAATGATATTTTTAAAAAAAGCTCTATTAATCGTAAACTACAATGAGTGGCCACCATAAGGAGTCTGGTTATTATTCCCCTCCTCCTATTCCTTGTGCACATAGGGACTAGCATTCCAATAAGAATGACACTAATGTTTCTAATTTAAAATATTTAAAACAATATAACTATACATTCCTTATTTTTTGTGGAGGCTTTTTTGGAACCTTCACAGAACCTGCCACCGACACCTTGACCATCTCTTCCTAGGAAGTTTTTTTTCAAAATACCTGTACCATTGCGTTTGACAGTTTTTAAATTTGCTTTTATCTTTTTTTCTCTATTTCTATTATTATTATTATGTTTTTTCTTGTCATTTTTTTGATATTTTGGTCTAACAAAAACATGGGGATCCTTTGTCTACATTCTGTAGACTGATATATCATTACTACCACTATCATACACACGTCACATTATCTTGAACTCTAAATTGGTGTTTAAGTTATATTTTTATATCTGCACACACAGTTTGGTTAATACCTATATATTGCCCATGGGGGTTGCGGGGGAGTGAATAAGACCACCAACTGAGTGCACCCTACCCCAACTCTGCATTGTAGAAACAATCGCCAGTGTTCTTGAACCAGGCTTTAAGTTACTTTTCTGTCTTATTTCATGTGTTGTAACAAATGTTTTAATTTCCACGTGAAAGTTATATTAAATTAAACACTTTCTGTTATAACATACATCTAGGTTGCAGCGAGTGTGCTCCAATCCCTGAATGGGTCTGTTTAAAAACCACTTTGGATTATATGTATATAGATTTTAAAGGTTAGCATTAAACTACAGGGAAAGTTGGTAAACACATTTTATACTGTACATTACCAACAAGGTGGTTATTTTAGAAATATTCTTTATATGTAGCATAATAATATATAATACATGTACTAAAAAGGAGACAGAGCTCTCTATACAAACAGCCAATTACTAGTCCCAACATCATTATTTTCCACACAACGACAATTGCACAATACATTTTACACCCATGGTGAGATTGATTCGATACAAAGGCTCCTATATTGACACTTTGTAAACCATTAAAAAGCAGGGATAAGCAATCTCTGGCAATTTAACTGTAGCCTAGAATACCCACAATGCACAGCAAGACATTAGACCAGAGGCATTATGGGAGTTAGTGGTTAATGGCAGCTGGAGTATGACTAGTTACTTTCCAGAGAACTCCATTGCTACAGGAGATAAAAATGGACCGGACCTCATGATAACTCCACCCACTCTACACAAGCCCCACCTACGTGGCTTTAATCAAATCTAACAGTCCCTACTATACGCCTTATAATATGTATCCCACCCTCCAACGTTTGAAGAATTGGGGACTTCATGGGGTTTAAATCCAGACCTTATTAGAGTGACTGCTGTATTACACTGACCCTGCGGTATTACACTGACCCTGCTGTATTAGACTGACCCTGCTGTATTACACTGACCCTGCTGTATTACACTGACCCTGCGGTATTACACTGACCCTGCTGTATTACACTGACCCTGCGGTATTACACTGACCCTGCTGTATTACACTGACCCTGCGGTATTACACTGACACTGCTATATTACACTGACACTGCTGTATTACACTGACCCTGCTCTATTACACTGACCCTGCTCTATTACACTGACCCTGCTCTATTACACTGACCCTGCTCTATTACACTGACCCTGTTGTATTACACTGACCCTGCTCTATTACACTGACCCTGCTCTATTACACTGACCCTGCTGTATTACACTGACCCTGCTCTATTACACTGACCCTGCTGTATTACACTGACACTGCTCTATTACACTGACACTGCTCTATTACACTGACACTGCTCTATTACACTGACCCTGCTGTATTACACTGACCCTGCTGTATTACACTGACACTGCTCTATTACACTGACCCTGCTGTATTACACTGACCCTGCTGTATCACACTGACCCTGCTGTATTACACTGACCCTGCTGTATTACACTGACCCTGCTGTATTACACTGACCCTGCTGTATTACACTGACACTACTCTATTACACTGACCCTGCTCTATTACACTGACCCTGCTGTATTACACTGACCCTGCTCTATTACACTGACCCTGCTGTATTACACTGACCCTGCTGTATCACACTGACCCTGCTGTATTACACTGACCCTGCTGTATTACACTGACACTGCTGTATTACACTGACCCTGCGGTATTACACTGACCCTGCTGTATCACACTGACCCTGCTGTATTACACTGACCCTGCTGTATTACACTGACACTGCTCTATTACACTGACCCTGCTGCATTACACTGACCCTGCTCTATTACACTGACCCTGCTGTATTACACTGACCCTGCTGTATTACACTGACCCTGCTGTATTACACTGACCCTGCTCTATTACACTGACCCTGCTGTATTACACTGACCCTGCTCTATTACACTGACCCTGCTCTATTACACTGACCCTGCTCTATTACACTGACCCTGCTGTATCACACTGACCCTGCTGTATTACACTGACCCTGCTGTATTACACTGACCCTGCTCTATTACACTGACCCTGCTCTATTACACTGACCCTGCTCTATTACACTGACCCTGCTGTATCACACTGACCCTGCTGTATTACACTGACCCTGCTGTATTACACTGACCCTGCTGTATTACACTGACACTGCTCTATTACACTGACCCTGCTGTATTACACTGACCCTGCTGTATTACACTGACACTGCTGTATTACACTGACCCTGCTCTATTACACTGACCCTGCTGTATTACACTGACCCTGCTGTATTACACTGACACTGCTGTATTACACTGACCCTGCTCTATTACACTGACCCTGCTGTATTACACTGACCCTGCTGTATTACACTGACCCTGCTGTATTACACTGACCCTGCTCTATTACACTGACCCTGCTGTATTATACTGACCCTGCTGTATTACACTGACACTGCTCTATTACACTGACACTGCTCTATTACACTGACCCTGCTCTATTACACTGACCCTGCTCTATTACACTGACCTGGACTCCAAATCCCATTTAATTTCTTATGTTTGCTTCAAACCCCGCTGTCCCTTCACATCTCTGGTGACTCTATTTCTCACACAGAATAAGACTGTGTGTTTAAAATCCACAGATGTGTTGATATATTGGATTTTTAATAACATGTATTAGTCATATTCTAAATAGCTTAGCAAATTTCATAATTAGTTCTCAAATGTCCATAAAATCACCTAAAGACACCCCCAAGAGCTACACCTTCAGCCCCCCCAACTGCCCATAAACAAAGTGTTAGACATTTAAAATATTGGTAAGTATACCCTAGACTCCCATCGTGCCAGGATAGAATCCCCAGATGGCCGGCTGTCTATCCCTGCTCACTAATGTCTTGTTGTTCCCACCATGCTTTTGGCTGCCTGTGCATCCTTGGAGTCACAGGCCACATCTACTGCAGCGGGACAATGTGCAATCTGCATTATCCAGTCCAGAGTTGCCTACAATTCCAGTTTTGTCCCTTGCTCTTAAAGCACTGTGGGAAATGGTCCCGAATTTGCTAGCACCCCCCCCCCCCATTTCATTTTTTTGTCCATGTTCCTTCCATTTAGGGTCAGTCCCAGCAAAAATACTGCCTATGTGCCGTGACACTGCTAATAGACATACACAGTTAAAATGTGAGTAAATGAGCTCCAGACGCCTGTAACGAGTCACTGGGGATCACATAACGCTGCCCCTTTAGGCTCCGCCCTTTTTTCATTCTGGGGATCGCAACATAAAGAGTTGCCAAGTATGTCCTTGCCATGATGCCAGAGGTCATCTTTCCCTGATAATACTACTCCTGAAAACTCTAGTAAACTAGCAAATAGAACAGGTTTCAAAGGCTTTGGAGAAACACAAGATACACAGTCACCAATGGGGTTCTGGACTTTCCCCATGCAGTAGAATCAGATGAGTCACTGACAGACTCATAGACTGATAGCTAGCCGGCCTCTAGTCACTGTAAAGTCAGTAGAAAGAGATGGACTGAGTAACTCCAGCGAGCGGGAAGCCTGAGCTGTTTGGCTAATTATAATGAAGGCCGGGGAATGTGCAGGAGAACGCCACATTATTATTGACATTACAGGCTAAGGAGGATAACACATCCTAAACATCCAATAAGCAGCATCCCAGCGCTGTGCATACACATTGCTCCTAATAAGCCACTGTTAGCAAACCTCGTTATCTGCCTAACCTTCCAAGAACTCGGGCGCCCCGGCACAGTGAATTAGTGGAGGTATTTCTATCCCTTGCGAATAGCCTGACATGAAGTTAGCAGTGGAAAAGCTAATTACTGCAATTCAAAGACGGGAAAGTACAGCCAGCAATTACATCCCAGAGGCAGGAAAAAAAAATTAATCCCGCAGCATCTTCTACAGCTATTTGTTTTTTTGTTTGTTTTCATTTTGTTATTAGAATAAGTGTGTCCGGCCTGCTCTGCGCATTATCACTGCATCTCTTGTGGTCTTCTAATAACTGCATCAACTCTTTCCTTCCCTGGACACACAGTGCACCTTTGCTCGTAAACCAGGAGTACAGGAGTGCAAGGTATATGACACAAGCATAGGACAGGGTGAGGTTCACCCACGTTTCTTTCAATAAACCCCTATTGGAGGAGAATTGTGTGGGTTTGAGGGAGAGGATCAAAGCAGAGCTGCCAAACGTCACTCTTTGGTGATGACTTGCCTGCAGCTCAACCTGTTTGTTGCCACTGTGTATATTTGAATAAAGGGAATATAGGAAATATTCATTTTGCTGGAAAATGTGCACCATACTCCTTAATTGTCCTGTATTAAGAAGGAGAGTCCTCATTTTCATTCCGGCCGAGCTATACCACTGTCTCACTTTTCAGTCACCAGGACAGTGGCATGCAAGACCACAATCCTGCACTCCCGATCTCATTTTTCGGAGTGTGGGACTAAGGTTTGGATATATTTGGCATGCACAGAATTGTGCACATGTATACTAGCACAGACATTCTACTTCCCAAGCTCCTCCCCCAATGTCCCAAATCACATGGGGCAGAAGATGGGAGGATGCATACGTGCCGGGACTGACACTATCTCTCCCAAACCACACGCCCCGGCATAACAATGGCAGGCATCCAGGAGTCTTCTATGGATGTGGAAGGTCACAAAAGTGAAAAAGTTAAAAAATACCGTAACTAGGAGCTTTGTCAATTAATAATTTTGATACTGTGATCTTAGACAATACAAATGATCTGTACATGTTGGCATAATTCACACAACAGTGAGATCACCCTTCACGTATGAATAAAAACAGATAATACCCCCCAGTAGTAACGCAGCTTCCCATAAAGTACTCCTCGGGTACTCTCAACAGCAATACAAAAAACAAAAAAAAACAAGGGAGCGCAGGCACATGGAAGAGAAAAAAACCAATCTATAATAGTGCGATACAGTATAGTGTAATAGGAGATATTGGAGGGAGTATTTATGCACTCACACACGATTCTTCTTAAAAGGGCCCATCAACAGATAAAAAACGTTCCTCATATCCATGACTTGGTGAATCTTCTTTAATATCACTATAAAAAAACGATTAAAAAGCCAATGGCGTAGCATCTGAATAAAGTGCGAATTTGAAATAGGTGAAGACGCTTACAAAATTATAGGCACATGAAAGATGTGCACTACAGATTCAACAACAGGGGGAGAGCCAGTGAAGAAGTTCTACTCCCAAAACTCCGAGGCAGGTCTTTTTTTTCCCTTCACGGTGGCATAATTACAAGCACGTTTACAGTTAATTAACTTTAATTAAGATTAAAATGCATTTTAATGGTGTTTGTGGCGTCTCCTGTATATGACATCACCTCGGGGCTCGATATGCAAATCACACAATCTCCCTGAAGTTGCTCATTGGCATATCAAGCAGTGATGTCATAAACAGGAGGCGGAACAGACACATTTAATGCACATCTTTCTTAAGATGATATAGAACAAGTATACATCGACAGACAGACATGCCCTAAACGCAAGCTAATAGAGGTAGATATTTCCTATTGGATGTGGTCAGGCCCATTCGAATCACTTCAGCATACAAAAACCTAAAGTTTCTGAACAGTGGACACACTCTTTGAGATATTCACGGACCAGGACAGAATGGGTCTAAAGGCTTCGGAGAGATCCCTTCTAACGGCCCTAGTGGCGATAAAGAGGAAAGCTATAGTGTCACATGGGTCATCATCATCAAAAGGTTTTCGGGAAAATTTAATTTTCTTGTCTTCATTTTAATTTATATATATATATATATATATATATATATATATATATATATATATATATATATATATATATATATATATATTTATTTATTTATACAAAAGTTTCAAAACCCATTTCTTTTTTAATCTATGCATTGGCTGGCATTTATATACAATACAATGTATAGGTAATTTTTTTTATTCTTTAAATGCTCTGCTCCCAAATTGATAGGATTTATCTTGTTCCTAAACACCCTGGGAATTCAGAGAGTTAATACAATGCTGTATGTTCTATCCATTTAATCTGCGTGCTTAGGAGATACCACGGATGATAATACTGCAGAGGCAGCAAGCGCAATTAAAAGACGAGCGATGAATGGCGCTTAATGAAAGTAACTTGCGGTGAGAGGGGGAAAAAAAAAATGAAAAAGAAAAATATACAGCACAACATGTGGCTCATTAAAAGATGTACAAAACGAACATTGTTTTATCACCAATTTAACAATTGAAAAATGAAGGAAACGATTCTAGCATAAAGTGCATTTAATCACTGATTTGACAGTCCTAACCCTTCGATTTGGTGTGCAGTGATTTGGTCAGTCATTGGCACCAAAAAAAGAATGAATGCCCCCAAACAACTGGTTGTTCTTGTGTCATCATCACATACAGAGGTAGAAAATGCAAGAACATTTTAGAAAAACATGAATTTGTTTCTTTCAGTTTTAGGTGAACAACCCAGGAACTTCTATGATTATTATCTTTGGAAAAAAATATCTTGAATCGTCTCCTACTTTCAATCAGTAGGGACACAAACATGTATAGATGTATTAGGCTTTTCTCCACACAGGACTAAGCTTGAAGGAACTTGTCAGCTATATCTTATCATGGGTCATTGTAAAAAAAAAAAAAATAAGATTTGACATATTTTATATTTCTTGAAAACTTTATTCAAAAGGCACCCAAGTCTTGAAGAGACTATGTGAACCTGAAAAGGACACTACCACTTACATAAGATGTAACAAGGTAGCCTGGTCATTTAAAACAAACACATATATAAATCATATGACACTCCTTTTGTTTTTTATATGATTGAATTAATTGCATATCAAAGGAAAAATAAAATTAGGTGTTTATCTCCTGGCTCCATTTTGAGAATATTTCCCATGATGCAACATCATCCAACGTCTTCCAGCCAGTCTCAATTTACAACTGTTGCCAAAGCCTGCATGATGATGTCATAAGTTACTTCCCTGCTCTCTTACTGGCTCCTGTTTATTATAGTGGGAGCCTCTCCCTTTTTTCATGTTGAGTTTATTGCATGAATTGTGTGAAAATGCAGTTAAATTCTGAGCACCTTTTTTTTTTAAAAAAAGGACATTTTGGAAATAGAGAAAGTGCAGAGGAGGGCTACAAAACTAATAACGGAAATGGAAAGTTTGCGTTATGTAGAAAGGCTGGAAAACTAAAATTTGTACACGCTAGAGAAACGGGCGGCTTAGAGGGGATATGATAATGTTATATAAATATGTACAGGGCCCATACAAAAAACTTTGTGAAGACCTGTTCATTAACAGAACAGTAGAAAGGACAAGACTTGAAGAAAGGATATTTAGTCTATGACAGCGGAAGGGATTTTTTACAGTAAGGACAATAAAGATATGGAATTCACTGCCTGAACAGGTGGTTCTAGAAAATACATTAGATGCCTTTAAAAGCGGCCTGGATACTTTTTTTAATGAGCCGGAGCATCGAGGGCTATGCATGTTAGTTAATATTTTTATAGTGCTTTTTGATCCAAGGAGAAATACCACTGTGATAGTAAAATTTAGAAGATTGTTACTGACAAATTGTTAGTGTGTAAAAAAAACAAAAATAAAAAACTGTTGCTTAATATAAATTTATTGGAAGTACGTAGTAAAGCAAAATAAAGACTATACTGTAGACTGACATTCTAAAACTGATACTGTCTGTCCATTTTCAATTTGCTTTAGATTGTAAGCTCATTTCAGCAGAGATGTTTTTCCCCCATAGGGACAGGTTCCTGCCAGTTTCCAAACTAATTATACATGTGCATATTTCATTTCTTTCATCTTTGTTGGCTCCATCTAAAATAGAATTGACAATAATAATAATAACTTGCAAGGTTTAAAAAAAAAAAATAAACATCGGTTGCGGGTGATAAAAAAAAAAAAAAGAAAAAAATTTGGATGGTGTACAATACATTGGCGCAGCTGGAGAGTTGACGAGGACCCACCACGAACCACAGCTTGGATCAAAAAAGACTTCAGAGTGGAGAAGCGAGGGAGGCAGGAAAGGGGCCACACATTTCTCCGACGTGTGTAATGATACAGGGTTTTTACACATGCAGCTAGCCGACTGATACAGATATATGAGTATCCATTTTATTAGTAAACAAACAGGATTGGCCCTCTGCTCTTCCAGAACACAATGGTTGATAAGTGGGGCAAGCTGCCAGCCCCTGTTATAGTCTAATTTGGAGTGGAATTGTGGGCTCTTGCACGACTGTTCAGAATGAATTCTACCTTGGCGTACCATTAGCCACAGGTGGGAGATCCTATTGTTCTAATATCTCCATAATTAAAACAATCAGATAAACTAATGGCATTTGGAAAAATAGATGCGTTTGGAATTAAATTGGCCGTTCTGCTGAGTCACGGAAGCCGAGCAAGACAGTAGAACAGTCAGGAGGATGGGGCAAGCAGCAAAAGAGATTGGTCCCACGGCATTCTGAATCGGGCACCAGTAAATATATAGTAAGTATATAGGCAGCCCCATTACCAAGATCCGGGACACATGATATAAAGGGCATGGAGAATTATAACAGAAGGTTTAAATATGATACCGTGAGGGGCATGTACTAAAAAAACGCAAATATATTTTATGTGCAAAACTATTTTTGCAATGGTTATTCTAAATGTATGAACCAAATACATATATATACTTAAAGTGGGGTATATAAAAAATGATGTCTCTATTTCTACTTTTTGATTTTCCTACTCATTTCAAACCTGCTCCTTCTACCTATCCGTACTCTTACTATAGAGATATGTCTACAAAAAAACTGAAATGCACATTGCATCATAAAGCACTAGCACAGAATAATCATCACGTTTGCCTCCTGAGTCTACATCAATCATATTTGAATGTTTAGGAAGTATCTTCTTTATCTTTTTTTTTTTTTTTAGGTCATGGTAATAGCAAGATACTCCTTTCTTCCCTCATTATTTTTTGCCTCCTCCTGACTGTCATCGGAGCAGACAGTCAGTGACAGTAACAGCTTCTTACATGCCGATAATCCGCAGTAACCTATCTTCCTTAAGATTTAGCATGCTCTGAACCGGCAATGCCCTCTTCAGCTCTCACTTTATATTCTATATGTCAAGCCTGACTGACTTTTCTGGTGATTCCAAGTAATTAGGGGTCTCTAAGCTTCTCTGCCAGGCATTTTTTCTATACCCAAAGTCCAGAAAAAGGGAGATTGAAAACCGGTGTATGCAATGTTAATGTGGCAAGACTACACTATGGCAGATGTTTTTTTTCTTTTTCTCTTGCTTTGATAATGTGTCTAAAAAAGGTACAGGCCGTGGCTAAAAATGAAACCAAATCAATCCCCCCAAAAATGCCAGCTGCACAGAAAACCAGAGACCAAAAACAGCTATGTCTTCTAGTTTCAGCTAGCGCTATATGCCTCCTATTCATATAATTAGCTGGTGCATGCACAGCAGGCCGACATAATAAATAGGATCGAAGCAGTTCCCTTGTATTGTGCCCATTTTTTCCGCTCTTACAGTGGAGCTCACCTCTTTGCTTTTTGGTGCTTCATATTTTCTTACAATAGGTAAAAGAGAGAAAAAAAAGCAATGTACTGATAATGACTTGTGTACACGTATCTTTAAACTGGAGTAAAGGGATCTGTCACCTAAACATAGTTTATACTGTGAGAGTAGAACATGATCAAAAATGATCTATACATTGTGTTGGAAGGGAAAAAAAAGTATTAGAAAATGTGTTAATATGCGTCAGTGGTGTCTACTGTTTATGACATCACCTTGTGGCTTGTCATGCAAATGACACATTTATCATGGAAAGTAGTTGATTTGCATATGAAGTCACAGGTCATGTCATAAACAGGAAACACCACAGATTTAAATAATTTGTCATAAGCTATGCAGAGAAGGGGATGGGACACTTCATCCCGGCTGCATCCGCGCAGCCACTTTACCAGCTCGTCGCGGGATAATTCATCACGGGACATTTCATTGCTAAAGGTGAGTTTTAATGTTAGAATTAAAGTGTTAGAGTGTTAGAATTAGAATTTTAGTATTGGGGTTTAGGGGGTTAGAATTAGGGTTTAGGGTGTTAGAATTAGTATTTAGGGTTCAGGGTTAATATTAGTATTAGGGTTTAGGGGGTTCGTTTTAGGATTTAGAGGGTTAGTATTAGGGTTCGGGGTTAGTATTAGGGTTTAGGGGGGTTAGTATTAGGGTTCAGGGGTTAGTATTAGGTTTTAGGGGGTTAGTATTAGGGTTTAGGAGGTTAGTATTAGGGTTCAGGGGTTAGTATTAGGGTAGGGGTGGGCAATTCATTTTTACCGGGGGCCGCATGAGCAACCCAAGCACTGCTGGAGGGCCACATCAACAATATTTCAATTAAATTTTGCTCAATATCTGTCTCTCCCGTACCCTCATGTCTGTCTCTCTCTCTCCCCATTCCCTCATGTCTGTCTCTCTCTCCACTCATGCTCCATGTCTCTCTCCACTCATGCTCCATGTCTCTCTCTCTTTCCATTCATGCTCCATGTCTGTCTCTCTCTTTCCATTCATGCTCCATGTCTGTCTCTCTCTCGCCACTCATACCCCATGTCTGTCTCTCTCTCACCACTCATACCCCATGTCTGTCTCTCTCTCGCCACTCATACCCCATGTCTGTCTCTCTCTCGCCACTCATACCCCATGTCTGTCTCTCTCGCCACTCATACCCCATGTCTGTCTCTCTCTCGCCACTCATACCCCATGTCTGTCTCTCCCCTCATCCCTTATATCTTTTTCCATCTCTATCTTTCTGTTCCTCATGCTGGTCTCTTGTACACACAGTCATACATAAACACACACAGTCACACAAACACAGTTACACACTTAGTCACCCTCACAGACATACATTTACACAAACACCCTTATACACACTGTCACACATACATAAATACACACAGTCATACATAAATACACACAGTCACACAAGCACAATTACACACTTAGTCACCCCCACAGACATACATTTACACAGACACCCTTATACACACTGTCACACATACATAAATACACACACAGCCACCTTTACACACAGGATACACTTGCACAGACACTCATGTACATACACTTACACAGACAGTAACACACACATAGTTATACACATTGATACACACTTATACACATTCACACACACTTCCACAGACACTTCCTTTCTTCTTTTATTTTAACCCCCCCCCCCCAAACTGTTATTACCTAATCCTCCTTGTTAATCCAAGCACAGCACACGTTCACCCGCCCAGGATCGACCCTGCCTCACGCGGGCCGGACAGGGACGCACAAAGGGCCGGATGTGGCCCGCGGGCCGTAAGATGCCCAGGTCTGGTTTAGGGGGTTAGTATTAGGGTTTAGGGGGTTAATATTAGGGTTTAGGAGGTTAGTATAAGGGGTTTAGGGGGTTAGTAGTAGGGTTCAGGGGTTAGTATTAGGGTTTAGGAGGTTAGTATTAGGGTTTGGGGTTAGTATTAGAGTTCGGGGGTTAATTTTAGTATTGGGGTTTGGAATTAATTTTAGTATTGTGGTTTGGGGGTTAATTTTAGTATTAGGGTTTGGGGGCACTTTGGGGGGGAATTATTCTGTCCATTCACAGTTTAATTTTTTGGGGGGTGTCTGAGATCCTTTAAAGGAAAAAAGGCAAGAATTGAAGAATACAGAGTCTTATGGAGCTATTCACTAAAAGGTGAGTTGCAGATGAGACACCCCGTGCACCCGCCCAGGATCGACCCTGCCTCACGCGGGCCGGACAGGGACGCACAAAGGGCCGGATGTGGCCCACGGGCCGTAATATGCCCAGGTCTGGTTTAGGGGGTTAGTATTAGGGTTTAGGGGGTTAATATTAGGGTTTAGGAGGTTAGTATTAGGGTTTAGGGGGTTAGTATTAGGGTTCGGGGGTTAGTATTAGGGTTTAGGAGGTTAGTATTAGGGTTTGGGGTTAGTATTAGAGTTCGGGGGTTAATTTTAGTATTGGGGTTTGGAATTAATTTTAGTATTGGGGTTTGGGGGTTAATTTTAGTATTAGGGTTTGGGGGGGAATTATTCTGTCCATTCACAGTTTAATTTTTTGGGGGGTGTCTGAGATGCTTTAAAGGAAAAAAGGCAAGAATTGAAGAATACAGAGTCTTATGGAGCTATTCACTAAAAGGTGAGTTGCAGATGAGACAACGTGAGATGCCTCACCAGTTTAACTACACATTGTGCAGAGACAAACATGGTGCATTTCTCAGTGCTAAGGGAACTCACTATGTTTGTCCCTGTACAACGTATAACTAAATTGGTGTGATGAAATATTCATCTCACCTCACCTTTTAGTGAATAGACCCCATAGAGTCAAGAAGGCTTTCATTTTTTATTTACTTAAAAATATATGTGTAAACTAAAAATGAAGCTATGTTTCATTGAAAGATTGCACATACTTCATGAGAAGTGGTTTAATTAAAGAATACAAATAAGGCAACTTATTGATATTCTTTGTCTCATACAGCTCTATAAAGGGTGGACACGTTGTTTAGAATCTAGGCTCGGGCGAAGCCTGACCCATGTGACCCAAGGTTCTAAACAATATGTCCGCCCCCCTGATAGATCTATAGAGAGCAAAGAGAGCTCAAAAAGATATTTCCAACTTCCACACTTGACAAGATCTTTAAACATAATTTCTTTTTTTTGATCGTTAACATATTACTCTCAACAGCCATGCTAAAAAAATGTTTTACCCAGCAACATATTCTTGAATCACAGTAGGATCCATTTAATCATCTTAAGTGTCCGTCTACTTTTTGTAATTGGTATCAAATCTCTGGATACCCTTTGAGATGCCCAAAAAATGTGGCCTCATTATAGAAGAGTTGGCTTTATAATGAAAAAAAAAAAAAAGACTGTGTGATTTGCATCCAAAGTCCTGTTATATATTCAATTTTTGTTCGCAATCAGGGCTTTACACCTGAAGAAAAAAAAAAAAGGGTAGTAAAAGGTGCTATGGAGATTTTGGAATTAATATGAAATGTCAAGATGCATTTGAGCTACATTATTTGTTCCAACATGAAGATAATTTAACACCACTCTGCAAATCGCACACAAAAAAGTTTAATGATGACCAGAACACATTGAATGCCTGTTATATTCTATTAGAGAAAGCATTAGTTCCAGACTACACTAGAATGTATTGTCATTTTTTTTTCTACTTTTTTGTTATACTTTATTTTCTAAAAGCATATTTGTGATTAGGTCTGTTGCCCAATACATTAGTAAACAATCGTGTTAATTTCCTAATTTGTGTTATTTGTTGTGTGTTAACTATGGCATACTAAGATGTTATTTTATAAGACCAACATTCAGAGCACTACATTATTGTACACCTGATTGGTGTTTTAGTAGAAAAATGGTTAGTTGTCCCTAAGATGCCAAAAAATAAGTTATCATTTTTAGTGTTGAGAGAACCCGAACCGCACTGTTCTGGTTCGTACCGAACATTACGGTTTTTGGACCCCGAACACGGACATTTCACTGTATGTTCGGGTTGGAGTTCGGGGTTCGGCGATTTAATGGCACGTTTTGAAAGGCTGCAGGGCAGCCAATCAGAAAGCCCATAGCATTACATACATATACATTGTATGTAATGCTATGGGCTTTCTATAAACCGAAATAGAGTCCCCATTAATATGACTAGGTCAATTGACCTATTCGTATGAATGGGGACTCTATTTCGGTTTATAGAATAGAAATAGCATTACATGTATTACATAAACCGAAAGTCTATAAACCGAAAGACATTCGGTTTATAGACTTTCGGTTTATGGAATACATGTTATGCTATTTCTATTCTATAAACTCAAATAGAGTCCCCATTCATACAAATAGGTCAATTGACCTATTCGTATGAATGGGGACTCTATTTCGGTTTATAGAATAGAAATAGCATTACATGTATTACATAAACCGAAAGTCTATAAACCGAAAGAGATTCGGTTTATAGAAAGCCAATAGCATTACATGTATTCCATAAACCGAAAGTCTATAAACCGAATGTCTTTCGTTTATAGACTTTCGGTTTATGTAATACATGTAATGCTATTGCTATTCTATAAACCGAAATAGAGTCCCCATTCATACGAATAGGTCAATTGACCTATTCGTATGAATAGGGACACTCTTACCCACATTTTACTTCATTTTACTTCTAGCCATTTCCAGGACTTTTTTAGAGGCATTTTAGTGGCCAAAAGTTCATGTCCACATTGACTTCAATGGGGTTCGGGTTCGGGGTCAAGTTCGGGGTCAAGTTCGAGCACGGACCCGGACATTTTTTCGAAGTTCGGCCGAACCTGCCGAACTCGAACATCCAGGTGTCCGCTCAACTCTAATCATTTTTCTACTTTTGCCATATTTTATTTTCAGTGGTTAGGGTCTATTCCCCAAACATTAATTAACAATGATATTAGATGCTAAATTTGTGTTATTTGTTATATGTGTTATTTATGGCATACTGGGGTGTTATTTTAGAAGATCACCATCATAGCCATCCATTATTACATATTCCAGGTGCATGTGGGCAGAAAAACATTAACTGCTTCAAAAATGTCCCTCTTGGCTTCAGGAAAAAAAAAATGAAAAGGTGTTAATCAAAAAGTGGGCTGGACTGTGATGTGGGTGGGGTCAATGCTTTAGAAGAGGACCGTATTCACATAACTATCTGTGCTTTTTCTGTCCTGCAGTGGTCTCTCTCGGTAATAATGGTGATTGTGACCTTGGCTTTCCAAACTACTGGGGCTTTCAAAGAAATGATAATAATAATGATACTAATATTGTACTTGATTCTTTTATTAGAACCAATGCACCTTGACTATCAACCCAAGTACTTCACAGCCAAATCCTGTCAAGTTCCGTTCAGTTATCTCACCTCTGCCTACGCTGATGTTTTAGAATTTTGTTTGCTACACATCACAACATCTACCCCTGAGTTTGTATATGAGAGAAAGCCACATTGAGATTCTTTACTCAAGTGAATGGTGCCTCCATCCCCTCATGCTGTGAAATGACCTTGGCAAGGTCAGATGACATAAAACAGGTCTATGGAATGTTTGGAAGCAGAAAGTTGCTATTTGCTGTTTTCTCACAATGTACGGAGCTCTATATCATTATTTAAGCAGGAATGTTCATTTGCGAGAAAAAAGGATCTTAGGAGGACTGTGGCATTACTAGCTGACCTTGAAAACCTTGTGGACACAATTTTTTTGAAAAAACGAAATAGACCACTAAAATTAAATTCCCAGCTGCCGTGGTCTGTTACAAAGTCTAGTGTGAGAACTCTCTGAATCTGGCCAACAGGTTCTGGATTAACAGCTGACCAAAGGACCTCCAGATAAAGGTCTTTCTTCTTGTGGTAGGTTTTCCCCATGCCGCAATGACATGCTTTCATTCAAGCTTTTATCAATTGTTTAATGTGTTAATATCTGGGATGTTTAGACCCATCCACAATAATAATAATATTAATAATACTTTTGCAGTCATTTAACACTTTTTTGCTGCAAATCGATGTAACATTAAGACCTTTTATTTTTTGTTTAAAATGAGCACCGTCTCTTAAAAAGCTAATAAACAAAGATAGACAGCTGCATCTGAAACAAAACAGTGTCCACCCCCCATCTTCATCTCTCCTCAACTTACATTTAATCTTCATCTCTCCTCAACTCACCTTAAACCTTCATCTCTTCTCAACTCACCTTTAACCATCATCTCTCCTCAACTAACTTTTAACCTTCATCTCTCCTCAACTCACCTTACATCTTCATCTCTCCTCAACTCACCTTTAATCTCCATCCCTCCTCAACTTACATTTAATTTTCATCTCTCCTCAACTCACCTTACATCTTCATCTCTCCTCAACTCACCTTAAATCTTCATCTCTTCTCAACTCACCTTTAACCATCATCTCTCCTCAACTAACTTTTAACCTTCATCTCTCAACTCACCCTGAATCTCCATCTCAACTCTCCTCTAACCCTCATCTCTCCTCAACTCACTTTTAACCTTCATCTCTCCTCAACTCACCCTGAATCTCAATCTCAACTCACCTCTAACCTTCATCTCTCCTCAACTCACCCCGAATCTCAATCTCAACTCACCTCTAACCTTCATCTCTCCTCTCCTCAACTCACCTTACATCTTCATCTCACCTTAAATCTTAATTTCTCCTCAACTCACCTTAAAGCTTTACCTCTCCTCAACTCACCTTTAATCTCCATCCCTCCTCAACTTACATTTAATTTTCATCTCTCCCCAACTCACCTTACATCTTCATCTCTCCCCAACTCACCTTACATCTTCATCTCTCCTCAACTCACCTTACATCTTCATCTCTCCTTAACTCACCTTACATCTTCATCTCTCCTCAACTCACCTTACATCTTCATCTCTCCTCAACTCACCTTACATCTTCATCTCTTCTCAACTCACCTTACTTCTTCATCTCTCCTCAACTCACCTTACATCTTCATCTCTCCTCAACTCACCTTACATCTTCATCTCTCCTCAACTCACCTTACACCTTCATCTCTCCTCAACTCACCTTACATCTTCATCTCTTCTCAACTCACCTTACATCTTAATCCCTCCTCAACTCACCTTACATCTTCATCTCTCCTCAACTCACCTTACACCTTCATCTCTCCTCAACTCACCTTACATCTTCATCTCTCCTCAACTCACCTTACATCTTCATCTCTCCTCAACTCACCTTACATCTTCATCTCTTCTCAACTCACCTTACTTCTTCATCTCTCCTCAACTCACCTTACACCTTCATCTCTCCTCAACTCACCTTACACCTTCATCTCTCCTCAACTCACCTTACATCTTCATCTCTCCTCAACTCACCTTACATCTTCATCTCTCCTCAACTCACCTTACATCTTCATCTCTCCTCAACTCACCTTACATCTTCATCTCTCCTCAACTCACCTTACATCTTCATCTCTCCTCAACTCACCTTACACCTTCATCTCTCCTCAACTCACCTTACATCTTCATCTCTCCTCAACTCACCTTACATCTTCATCTCTCCTCAACTCACCTTACATCTTCATCTCTCCTCAACTCACCTTACACCTTCATCTCTCCTCAACTCACCTTACATCTTCATCTCTCCTCAACTCACCTTACATCTTCATCTCTCCTCAACTCACCTTACACCTTCATCTCTCCTCAACTCACCTTACACCTTCATCTCTCCTCATCTCACTTTTAACCTTCATCCCTCCTCAACTCACCTTGTAGCTTAGCATTTCCACCTACCCCTAGTTCTGAACACCAGTATTTTGAATTGTTATGCTATATATTTTATTGCATCTTTAAGACTAGGTTTTCTCCAAAACGACACATTAAAGTTATGTAACGTTATGTAAATTCTCTGTTAAACATCAATAGCTGGTATTAACTATTAGCCTTTGCCAATCAATCAATTCGGCACAGGGCCAAGGAACACATTTGACAGGAGACCTACAGGGGGAATGGAATTGATTTTAACATGGGCTTAGTCAAAGTTTCTTAAAGGATAACACAAGTAGAGCACATAGCTCCATATTCGTATGACTAATCTGTCCCTACACAGAACGATGAGGTTTGACATTGTTATTTTCTCTGTAAAGAGAGAGAGGATTAAGTCAGAATCTGGACTCAAGACAAAATCCCTGTCCTGCGAGTCTATGCATCTCTAATTAATAGCTTAGTCTACCTTATTCTGTTTTTTTTTTTTTTCCCAGGCGAAAAGTAAAACGCTTGCATTTAATTGCCTTTGTGTGTGTGTGTGTGAATGTGTGTGTTTTTTGGTAAGCCGCTACCCTGGAGAGACTAGCGCATTTTCCTTGGTTTGTGAAAAACAGAGAGATAAATATACTTTTTTGGCACCAAATCTCAATTAGCCATACCATGATTCAGAGACTGGAAAAATAAAAAATAAAAAAGAGATCGGACGGACTATTATTTTGATTTTTATATATTTAAAGGGAAATGTTATGTAAAACCCTTGCTTCGTTAAAGCTTTCAACTTGTCACCTCATTAATGTTATCACACTGTCGCAGGGAAGCAAGCGTCGTCACATGCGGCTAATTGCAATTTGTATGAATCACAATTAAAATTTAAAACAAATCTTTATTGAATAAATAATATAGTTAAAGGGACTCTGTCACCTAAATATGGGTTGTATTGTTTTGTAGAGAATAAAACTCATCCAAAGAAAAAACATTCATTGTGTTAGCGGATCTGTAAGCAAATGTATAAATTATTATCTGTTTAAAATCTCCCCCCAAAAAATGATTGCACAGCTGCGGCGTCATTACGTAAACCAAAAAGAAACAGATCTGTCTGATAAGTTTTTTTGAAGCCCCAGTCAAAATATTTTCAATGTAAGAGAACTAAAAAAAGTTTAGAGGGACTGTTCCTTTAACTGTGAATGTGGTGTCTCATGTGTATGACATCATCTGTGGGTCATATGCATATGGGCTGTGTCCAATGGGAAATTTGCATCTCAAGTTCTCAACCCACAAGCTGATGTCATATACTTGTGACCTCACAGACATTTCAAACATATTTTTCTCTTAATCTATGCAATTCACAATGTATAGATAATGTGTGATTATTTTATTCTACAATCACAGTACAAACTCTAGAAACGACACATCTGTAGAATTGAGTTTTTTTTTTTTATTTATAGCCCCCGCTTTTGGCAGACAGACATCTCACCCATTCTAGGATTATGCCATGGGCATCTGTTGGAAAAGGACAACAGATGGCAAAAACTAACTTATGTTTAATTAAACAGTTGCATCAATGTAGATGTTTTAAGTAGAAATGCTTTATTGATACAATACAAATATACTGCTTTACTGAGTCCTTTTGGCTCCATCCAGTTCTATCAAGGGGCGGCCATGTTGCACAGAATCTTGGGTCAGATGGGTCAGATCTTCCTTTGTCTAACCAATATTCTAAACAACATGTCCGCCCCCTGTATTTGAGGCATAAAGAGCAAAGAAGGCTCAATAAGTCCATTTATCAGTGTATTTTCATTATATATTTTCTATTTAAGAGGTTTTCACTTTTTCAATTAAACATAAGTGATTTTGTTGGCCTTCAGTTGTCCTCTAAGCCAAAAAAAAATAAATTATATTCTGACTTAGCAACATTTTTTGTCTTTACCCAGGAGCAAGTGACTGCTCATTACACATCTGAGCACAGAGAGAATTATAACGTTCGAATAAGTTGTGAAAATGAATAATATTCAAAGTAAGAGACAGATTCTGCCTTGTTTAACTTCTCCCAACTAATTTGTTAAGCAAACATCAAGGTCAGGCACACAAACATCTAATTAAGACCAAGAAGTGAGCCTTTCTGCTTTATGGTCAGTATGACCTCGGCAGACAAGATGCGTAGGAAGCTGACTGCTAATCCTCCGGGACGATGTTAAAAAAGAGGGAAGGAATTTAAGCAAAAGGAACACAACCCAAGGTTAATGGCGAGGATCCGTTGAAAACAAACAGCTTTAATCAGCTCAACCCCTTGATGAAGTTAAGCAATGGATGGAAGTTTTCTAACTCCTGAGTGTTTTTCTAATTCAAGCCCAACTGGGATGAAAACATCGATGGCTGAATTAATTATTGTTTTTATCATTGTCACAAAATCCAGCCCCCAAAAACGCTGTTCATTGAATATTGAACTAGGAAAATAATCCCCTTCCTTTTTCCACTCGGTCCTGGCTAAACAGAAATCTACAGGAGACAGTAAATCCTTGAAAGAGAAGAAAGTAAAAAAAAAAACGTTGGTGGTTATGTATAACGATCCTGCACATAAAAAATGGGAAGCGAAAGGAAAGTGCAATCGCCTGTCCCTTTAATATACAGGGGATTGCTCATTTTCTTTACATCCCAAGTTTGAAGGGGTGTGTTTTCCACTTATATCTATACCCCTGCACCGCAGGATTTGTGCGAACAGCTGTGCACTTCCTTTGTAAATAACCCCAATTTTCTTTCTTAAAATACATCTGTCCCCTTAAGGAGCTACACTCAAAGCGACTGCCGGTTACATTATGTTGAATCGCGCCTTGCTCGAACTTCCGAGTTCCGAAACGCCTCTATGATATCACAAGTGGCATTGTGAGTTTTTGGCAGGGATCCATACAATCTATTAAAACTGTGTTCGGGTCTCTGCTACTGTATACTTGGCTGCTGATCACCTTGTGATCGGGGGCCAGGAGCACAAAACCCCCGTTTTGGTACTTGTGTATTCTGGGGACGCACGTACCATGCGCCATGATGCACACAAACAGCTGTTGCATCAACATCATAGAGCCATGCAACATCATAGAGCCACGCCCACTTCAGGTTCCGCCCCCCATATCCCAGGGCCGCTGTTCCACAATATTGTCAAGTATGCCAAAAAGGTGACTTTACATTTCTATTCTATTCAGCATTCCACTGATCCCTACCCCAGATTACATGTGCTCCCCTTATATTATAAGATCGCCATGTGGTCGGATCATCCAGGATCCACTGGCTCTTTAAGCAGAATCACGCCACAGTACCCCAGCCTGTATCCGTATTGTCTCCTTGCTGCAACGTCTATGAAATCCCCTTTGATTGGATGCTGTCACCCTCGCTAATAACTGCTCAGTTCTCTGACTCTTGCAAATCTTGTAGAACAGTTCATTGTTGGCAGGCTCCCAAACCAGGCTAAGCTCTAATTAAAGGCTTAACGCACCTTCATCCTTTTAGTTTTCCATGTGGAAATGTAAAGAATGCCAGTAATTGGTCTCTGAACAGACAAGTCAACATCCCATCAAGTAATAGTATTCATTTCCTTAACAAAGGGGAAGCAACGGCGGTGAGAAGCGGCTAAGTACAGTCCGACTTTAGACGAGCAGCGGCGGCTCTGACCCTTGACCTTCCTGACGGACTCTAGATATAATCACAGTGAAACAGTGAATTGATTAATTTCACACCGGGTGCATCTCATGCAGTCACCCGGGGTAGTTATCCCCACACACTAGTATGCTTCTAGTCCTAATAATTAGCTTTGTATGGGTCCCTGAGGCTAGAGCACTATGCTTACCTTATTACTGGGCATGTCTCCTCCACTGCTGCCATTTTATGCTTTTTCTCTCAGGAGACCTGCTCCCTTGTCTAGGCCTCAAACTTAAGTGATGACATCACTTGTCCTTTACTGGACGATCAGTGCATGATAGGAGAAGCAGTACACAGTGACAGGACTGGTCATCCCTGCAGAAGTGGAGGGCTGCAACTCCTACAGTGCTTTGTGCATGATAGGAGAAGCAGTACACATGACAGGGAAGGTCATATCTGCTTGCCCCTGCAGAAGAAGGGGACTGCAACTCCTACAATGCTCAGTGCATGATAGGTCCTGCAGTACACAGTAACAGGACAGGCCATCTCTGGGCCATCCCCCTGTAGAGGAGGAGAGCTGCAACTCCTATAGTGCTGTGTATGATAGGTCCTGCAGTACACAGTAATAGGACAGGCCATCTCTGGGCCATCCACCTGTAGAGGAGGAGAGCTGCAACTCCTAGGGTGCTCAGTGCATGATAGAAAATGCAGTTCTCAGCAATACCAGTTCCTACAGAAGATGATGGCATCTCACCAATATTTACCGGATGATTGACTAATGCTCAATCACTGCAGAAACAAACAGGCTTCTAAAATGCCAGAACACAAGTCTTTAGTCATATCTTGGAAACCATAGATCACAGAATTCAAATTTAGAATGTTCTTGTTTTCATCTCTTTATTCCGTTTAAGTGGTTGAGATTTTGTTATTAACTTGATTGGACACCTACTACCTGCCTCCAAACACCCAGCTGTATGATCAGGTAACTATTACACCCCACACTGTGGAATGTATAATACAGGTGTGTTCAGTGGCAAATCATGATCACCTTTTATACGCATGGTCCATTGAGGCTTTTAAAATCTGTAAGCATACAGCAGCGCTTCCTCCACTGCAAAATTATGGGAAATAAGTAGTTCCCATCAGTCCAGCTGTATCTTTAAAGATTTTAAAAGCCTCAGTGGCACATACCTGATAGGGTATGCTCTCACGCGCACACGTCAACGTTGGCCATCGTCTGAATAAGCATTGACGACAGTTCGCATGCCACATTTGATCCCTGTAGCACCAAGAGGTCAGGAACACAAGTAGGATGGGCTGGGGACTCTGAATGCAATAAAGTGAAAAGACCTCCCATCCCCCCCCAAAAGTCCTTATTAAGTTAATGAATTTCACAGTGTTATTAAACACTGAGTCAAAAAACAACAACTTTATGTGTCCTTTAATACTATTTGGGAGACTTTTAATGTGGCACACGTCCTGTGCAACTGCAAGTGGAAAAGATACACACTTTAAATGCTCTTGACCTATACATTTGCTAGATATATATAAACAGTCTATAGTTCATTGACATGCTCTTCAATCACTGTTCGGGTGACACTGGGGGTTAGCTTATTGTTAAACCCCTTGGCATTTCAACCCTTACACGGTAATCTCTGAATAAAATCCGATTTTTTGCACTGACACAAACCTTCTCCTACGGAAGCCGATCTGGGTTTTTGATGCCTGGATTATACCAGTATAAAACACAGAACCAAATAAAAAAAAACATTAAAAATGTAGAAAAATGTTGCATCTGAAATGTTTAGATTTTTTTAATATGATTATTTTTATTTTAAGTTTGTAACTAGGTATAGGCAAAAAATAAAAATTACCCCCCCCCCACCAAAAAAAAAGTGTTTTTTGTTGTTGTCATTGCCTGGCGTGTTCTCATGTACATTTAGAATAGGAAACAAGACAAAGGATACATAACATGTATGAAGAATCACATAAAACACATCTTCAACAAATAGTTAAAATTCACTTTTTTTTTTTTTTTTTTTAAAGATAAAAATTCTCTGGAAAAAAAATATATTTCAACTTTATTGAAAATAGTTTTTCCTTATTTCCTCTTTTTCCAACCACAATTGCTGCAGTTTGCACATTTTGCTGCAGGCAAAAACTGACCTCTGACTCTCGTCCATGTCTTCTTCTAGCTGTAACCTTAGGGGGAATATTGGGTGTTCTAAGACTGCCCAGTTCTAGATGTGTCTACAACACAATATTTATACAGAAAGGAGATTTTATTATGTTATCATTATTATTTATCTCAAGCAGGAGCCCTAACATCTTTTCTATGCTTATCTATTATACCACATTAACCTGAAAAGATGCCATGTTTTTCAAGCAAGATGCTCAAGGTCACGCTAACCATTGTATTGTTTATACAATAGCTAATTGCAAAGTTATAATAGTAAAAACATTGCTAGTTTAAGCATGCGTGGGACAGGTATAAGGCTATCCTAGATATAAGATAAGGTTAGGGACTAATGAAAGTATTACTTTACTGAGAAGGTAGTGGATGTATGGAATAGCCTTCCAGCAGAAGTGGTAGAGGTTAATACAGTGAAGGAGTTTAAGCATGCATGGGATAGGTATAAGGCTATCCTAGATATAAGATAAGGCCAGGGACTAATGAAAGTATTACATTACTGAGAGGGTAGTGGATGTATGGAATAGTCTTCCAGTAGAAGTGGTAGAGGTTAATACAGTGAAGGAGTTTAAGCATGCGTGGGATAGGTATAAGGCTATCCTAGATATAAGATAAGGTCAGGGACTAATGAAAGTATTACATTACTGAGAGGGTAGTGGATGTATGGAATAGTCTTCCAGTAGAAGTGGTAGAGGTTAATACAGTGAAGAAGTTTAAGCATGTGTGGGATAGGTATAAGGCTATCCTAGATATAAGATAAGGCCAGGGACTAATGAAAGTATTACTTTACTGAGAGGGTAGTGGATGTATGGAATAGTCTTCCAGTAGAAGTGGTAGAGGTTAATACAGTGAAGGAGTTTAAGCATGCATGGGATAGGTATAAGGCTATCATAGATATAAGATAAGGCCAGGGACTAATAAAAGTATTACATTACTGAGAGGGTAGTGGATGTATGGAATAGTCTTCCAGTAGAAGTGTTAGAGGTTAATACAGTGAAGGAGTTTAAGCATGCGTGGGACAGGTATAAGGCTATCCTAGATATAAGATAAGGTCAGGGACTAATAAAAGTATTACATTACTGAGAGGGTAGTGGATGTATGGAATAGTCTTCCAGTAGAAGTGTTAGAGGTTAATACAGTGAAGGAGTTTAAGCATGCGTAGGATAGGTATAAGGCTATCCTAGATATAAGATAAGGTTAGGGACTAATAAAAGTATTACTTTACTGAGAGGGTAGTGGATGTAAGGAATAGTCTTCCAGTAGAAGTGGTAGAGGTTAATACAGTGAAGGAGTTTAAGCATACATGGGATAGGTATAAGGCTATCCTAGATATAAGATAAGGTCAGGGACTAATGAAAGTATTACATTACTGAGAGGGTAGTGGATGCATGGAATAGTCTTCCAGTAGATGTGGTAGAGGTTAATACAGTGAAGGAGTTTAAGCATGCGTGGGATAGGTATAAGGCTATCCTAGATATAAGATAAGTCCAGGTACAAATCAAAGTATTACATTACTGAGAGGATAGTGGATGCATGGAATAGTCTTCCAGTAGAAGTGGTAGAGGTTAATACAGTGAAGGAGTTTAAGCATGCGTGGGATAGGTATAAGGCTATCCTAGATATAAGATAAGGCCAGGGACTAATGAAAGTATTACATTACTGAGAGGGTAGTGGATGTATGGAATAGTCTTCCAGTAGAAGTGGTAGAGGTTAATACAGTGAAGGAGTTTAAGCATGCGTGGGATAGGTATAAGGCTATCCTAGATATAAGATAAGGTCAGGGACTAATGAAAGTATTACATTACTGAGAGGGTAGTGGATGCATGGAATAGTCTTCCAGTAGATGTGGTAGAGGTTAATACAGTGAAGGAGTTTAAGCATGCGTGGGATAGGTATAAGGCTATCCTAGATATAAGATAAGGCCAGGGACAAATCAAAGTATTACATTACTGAGAGGATAGTGGATGCATGGAATAGTCTTCCAGTAGAAGTGGTAGAGGTTAATACAGTGAAGGAGTTTAAGCATGCGTGGGATAGGTATAAGGCTATCCTAGATATAAGATAAGGCCAGGGACTAATGAAAGTATTACATTACTGAGAGGGTAGTGGATGCATGGAATAGTCTTCCAGTAGAAGTGGTAGAGGTTAATACAGTGAAGGAGTATAAGCATGCGTGGGATAGGTATAAGGCTATCCTAGATATAAGATAAGGCTAGGGACTAATGAAAGTATTACTTTACATAGAGGGTAGTGGATGCATGGAATAGTCTTCCAGTAGAAGTGGTAGAGGGAAATACAGTGAAGGAGTTTAAGCATGCGTGGGATAGGTATAAGACTATCCTAGATATAAGATAGGGCCAGGCACTAATGAAAGTATTACATTACTGAGAGGGTAGTGGATGCATGGAATAGTCTTTCAGTAGAAGTGGTAGAGATTAATACAGTGAAGGAGTTTAAGCATGCGTGGGATAGGTATAAGGCTATCCTAGATATAAGATAAGGCTAGGGACTAATGAAAGTATTACTTTACAGAGAGGGTAGTGGATGCATGGAATAGTCTTCCAGTAGAAGTGGTAGAGGGAAATACAGTGAAGGAGTTTAAGCATGCGTGGGATAGGTATAAGACTATCCTAGATATAAGATAGGGCCGGGTACTAATAAAAGTATTTAGAAAATTGGGCCGACTAGATGGGCCAAATGGTTCTTATCTGCCGACACATTCTATGTTTCTAGTTTATTTTTAATAAAACTTAGGTAGTCTTGGCCATAGTCTGCTGCTAAATCAAGATAATTCAGTACATTTGTTAAACAAGACCATCAAGTTCAACCCTTCCTCCTTTTCAGCCAAGCTCATTGGTAAGTTCTGCTCAATCTAGTTATCGAAAACGATTTATTTTCTTAAGCAGTTCGTACCCTGCAGCATTCTATATTTAAGGACTATTCCATCCTCTCCCCTTTTTCCATTTGCATATGGTGGAGCATGTTGGTTGAAGGTTGCCTTATTTTTTGGCATGCTCCAGATCTCGGGAGTTTTTGCAAATTCCAAGAGCACAGTTATAAACTGAGAATTGCATACCTACCAACATCTAGGCTAGGGAGGGAGGTCGGCTGCCAGTGTTACCACGTATGCACGGCAGCACTGTCAGTCAATACGACTTCTCTGATATCTTAGACACTGGAAAATGAGAGTAAGATGGCGGAATTATAGTCCCGAATCCTGCTGTGTTGAAAGACATGGCATTGCACAAATTTCCCCAAAGCTTCGGCTTGCAAAAATAACAGTAAGAGGTATCCAAAATTTTGGACAAGGGTCAGCACAACTTGAACACTTATGTCGTCCCCCCACTGGGCAAAGTGCTCTAGATATGACCACCTTTTCTTAAAAAAAACCCTCCTGACTTAACACTGGTCTCAAACAAGCCTAAATCCAACTGAGAAACCTTACCATATCCTGCTAATCAAGCCTGGTCTCCAGAATTATGTTAAAATGCCAAGGGACAGGTGGTCTAGAATTTAGAGAAACGTGGAGGTTAACTGCCCCAGGTTGTAGATATAAACACATGGACGTTGCTGTGGCTCTCAATGCCATTGCTGCTTATAAAATCATGGTTAATTATCTAAATAAAATATTTTAAAAATTATAAAAAAAAAAAAAAAAAAAAATCATGGTTAAGCTGCCTATTTTATTTTTTTTTTTTTAAATAATCCAACTAACTAATGTTCTTGGATATTGTCAAACAGCCTGAGACTGTTCTACGCGAAGGGTAAAACCATTTACGCCTCTCTCTCTCTCGTGTTCCCTAGTGCAAGGTATGGCAAATTGATGTTATTGTGCCATTTGCTTGTAAAGTAATTATGATTCCATCATTATTCAAACAGATAAATATAATTAGCTGATACCCTTGAATTCACTAAATAAATGAATCCATTCATTAACTACAGAAGACAAAATACACACTTTTTTTTTTATATACAGTGCTGTCTTTGTCCATCATACAGTGTACGATGTTACTCTACAAATAACTAATAATAATCATTTTAAAATAGGTTTAGTTAATACAAATAAACACGGTGCTGTAGTAAACCAAGTTAACCCAATGCTGCATTTCAGATGGTTTTTGCTACATGTTCACTTCAATATAGACCCCATTGGTGTAAGGAAATGTTTCAATATAAAACAGTAAAAAATATATTCACTCTATGGACATAAGTATTGGAACACCTGGCCATTCCACCAACAGGAACTCTTATCGTATCGCCTTCTAAATACATAGTATTTTCCACTCTTCTGGGAAGGCTTTCCACAAGATTTTGGATGTTTTTTCTGTGGGTTTTTTTGCCCATTCATCCAGTAGACCGTTTGTGAGGTCAGGCACTGATGTCGGATGAGAAGGTCTGGCTCTCCATCTCCTCCCCAGTTCTTTTCCAAAGGTGTTCGGTAGCGGATTAGGTCAGGTCTCTGTGCGAGCCAGTCAAATTATAAATTATAATATCATTAAAAATACAAATACAAAAACAGAACTCCTTTCTAAAACACCAAATCAGCAAGAGAAATTCATGAAAAGACAAGCCGTAATAAAGATGGGAAAAGTTTACTCCAACGCATTTTACAAGTCAACTAGTTGTATTTTTTTCTACAGGCCATAAAGAAAACCATGGTTGTATAAACCACCAACAACAGATAGTGCTTGGGAAAGCGGTCGATACAAAATAAGGTACTGCTTGCAAGTTTACAATTTAGAAGGTAATATTGATATTACATTTTAAAATAAATTTACCTTCCCTACATACATGTTTGGTATGGGGATTTAGCTATATAACTGCATTTTTTTAAAATGCATATTCCCTCTAGTTATTTAACTCATCCTTTTGTGGAAATGCACTTGCCAAGGGAGAGGGTCACACGGAAACATCCCAGATGTTAATTTGATCTAGAACATATCTTGCTACCAGTGTATAGTTAAATTAAGGGTGTAATATGACAAGGATATACATTAATATGGGTAACCACTAGGAAATGCTCAGATACATCCCACATCAAACACTGTTAGCCATAAAAAAAAAAATGAGAATATACATCAAAGCTCTGTCTATATTTTTGCAAAGAGTTTAGATTTTCTGATATGAATTCTCTTTGATATAAGAAGAAAGGACTCCGTTTCTCTCCTCCCCACCCTCCCCAGCGGGGTGAGGTCGTCCTAGATTCCTCTAGAGCCACTGATGTGACAAACTCCTCTTAGCTCTCTTTCCATTGTCTGCCCAACACAATTAGTCACCTTGTGACAATACGCAAGAGCTGTTTCCTCCAGGTAGAGACAAGCCCCCCTCCCTCCAAGGCTTTACCAAAGGTTCGGGGTCCAGGTGGATCTTCCTTCAAGCAAGTTGCGAGTTCACCTGCTCATTGGGGAAAAAGACGAATGGAAGAATCTGACAGCTTACTTAATTTGTCGAATAAGAGGACTACTTTGGGGCAATTTAAGACAGTGGGCAGGTTCCATAGAGTTTTCAAAATTCTAAAGGTAGCATCTGTTGGGTAGTTCACTAGGGATAGTGTTTGGATGAGGATATCAGTGAATGTGGCAAGGTGTATTAAGTTCAATCATTAAATTATCTGTTCCATAGTCAACCATAAACCCTTCTGTTGACTTGTCTGGGGCATCACTACAGTTCTTTTGGTACAGATGTATAGTGTTACCCATGTGCTTGACATCTAACACTTATGTGTCCCCGGCCTTCCAGTCCACGCATGAAAACTTGTATTATTTATTAATGTATCTGTGTATTATGTTGCAATTGTTGTCTTAGTGCATTTATTGTATACATGTTTCTCTTGTATCATTTAACCAATAAAATTAAATAAACTAAAAATATGTTTTTTTTTTTTTTTTGTTTTTTTTACAAGAGTAACATATTAACCTCCAAAGTGAGGCCCTATGGATAGTCTGGGGATGTACAAATGGGAACGAGGAAACAGAGTTTAATATGGGATGGCTGTTAGTTAAGCACCCTGGAATGTGCTGCACTAAATAATTGCTACAGTTGGCGCGTTACAAATCCTCCTTGGAGTATGCTTCTTACAAACCAGAACAGCTTGAAAGGTTAGACAGCTGAGCAATCTGACCTCTTGCAAGAATACCATTTCCAAGTTTGTCTGAGACTTTTTTTTAAATTTCTTTTTATAAGTTTATATTTCTATAAGTTTTATTCAAAGTGGTAAAATTGACTTTCAGTGGGTCTATACCCATGATTTTGTAAAAGGGAGGGTAAAAAAATAAAAGAGAAATGATCTATATATTGTGTTAGTAAAATTAAATGCATAGATTAACCCCTTAAGGACAAGGCTGCTTTTACTCTTGTGGTCTTTGTGTTTAGCTGTAATTTTCTTCTTTCTTAATTACTGTGCCCATAGGAATTAAATATTGGGATTTTTTGGTGGTATAGAAGAGCTTTCTTTAGATACCATTCGTTTCAATATAGCATGTAATATAATGTAAAAAAAAAAAAAATATCTTGAAAAATGTTAAAAACAAACACTTTTTCTAGCATTTACTTGAAGAATAATGTACTCACCAACAAAAGCTAATGAAAAATCCTGCTCAAAAGATTCTAATATTTGTTCTGAGGTTGGACATAATTAATATTTACATACTTTTCTTTTGTAAGTTACAGGGCAATAATTTATGGAAGCGCATTGCTATTTCATAACCATTTTGTCCTACTTTGACCTTTTGACCCGAACCCATCACCCTAACAAAACTCTCACCCTAATGCTAACCCTAACCATATACTAACTCTAACCCTATCCATATTACAAATCTAACAATCTAACCCTAACTGTAAAACTAATTGTTACCCTAACCCTAGGTTTACAGATAACTAAAGCTTTTTTTTTTTTTAGGTGCCTCTATAGGCAGTCTAGCAACAGCAAAGGAGGGAGGGAAGCAATCATTAATCACTTCCGAAGCTCTTGAGCACAAGGGCAGAGCCATAATGGAATGCTGATCGTGGGTCATTTTAACACTAGATTGCGGTGTTGCTTAAAGCCTCGACATTGAGGCATTACAGCAACACGGCCTCGAGCGATGGATGCCATTGCTGATTGAATCCATTGCTCGTTTTAATGCTGGTTAAGAGAAGAATGTGTTTTAAACGTGTCTCCTTTTTATGACATCACCTGTGGCTAGATATGCAAATAAACTAGTTTTCAATGTGAAAGGTGTAATTTGCATATCAGGCCACAAGGTGATGTCATAAGCAGTAGACACCACAGACATAAGGATGCAATTCTGACAACACAATAGGGGTTAAGTATAAAGGAGTATCCGTCAGAAATGTAGTGTAATCATTATTGTCTGGCTCTGTACATAAACTGATTAACCCCCCCCCACCCCCCCTACAAAAAAAGCTACAGTTTAAGAATTTTTTTTTTACAGGCATAAAAAATGTCGCAAAATTGTACCAATTTTAGATCTCTTTATGGGACTGCAACTTGCTGCCAATCCTAATCGTGGCTGAACTGGAAGTCACAGTGGGTATAAAAAGATGCATATTAAAAAAGACGCAGTTCTGCCCTTGTTTCTGGTATTTATAAAACCCCACTCTGACACTTTTATACATACCATACACGCAGCATGTTTGTTGCTGATTGCATACATTAATAATTTGTCTGTGGTGTCTGCTGTGTATGACATCACTTCTGGATAAATGCCAATTTTGGCAAAGTATGTCCCAGAATGCGAGGAGGGTCAAAATGCCCCATGCCCCCCAGAAACAACAGACAAGGAAGGGACAGGACCCCACAAAAACAGGATGCAACTTACACATTTAAAAAGTAGTGCATTTTGCATATCAAGCCACCGGTGATGTCATAAATGGAAGACACAACAGACAAACACAAACCACACTTACCTCTTAAATGAATGCATTTGTTTGCAATATATAGATTATTTTGCTATTTTCCCCCCATCAACATTCACAGTATATATATAATATTTAGGTGAAGAAATCTCTTAATTTAGCATAGTGCTACAAAATGTTGGCAAAGGCGTCCTTGCAGAAACAAAAATCTGAATTGTCTAATATTATGCCCATTTAGAGGACACTGCAGGGTTATAATATAACATTATCATCTTCCCGATGCACAAGGGAACATTTTGTACCATTTATCAAAGTCTTTCAATTGTAAAACCAATACCGAGTCATATACCGAGTTAAAACAACAAGACAGAAGACACATTATTTAATTGATTCTCAAAGTGTGCTATTAAGTATGTTCCATTTATTTTGTTTCATTTTACAGCTGGAAAACCATTTATTCATTCATCCTCTAGGCCCTGTATCTCATGGAGTAGATTGACTTAAACCAGGTTACAAATGGTAATAAAGTGAGGTAGAGAGGATTCTGTAGCGATTAACTTAAAGGGACTGCATCACCTACACCTGATTGTGAATGAAGAGAATAAGAAATGATTGGAAATGATCTACACATTGTGTGAGCAGACTTGCAAATGCCGAAATTAGGAGAAAAATGTGTTTTCAATGTGTCTGTGTTGTCTACTGATTGTGACATATGGAGATAATGCCAGTATCAGGCCCATCTGACCCAAGATTCTAAACAACATGTCCTCTCCCTGATAGAGCTATACAGAGCAAAGATTCTAAAGAACATGTCTGCACTCTAATAGAGCTATACAGAACAAAGATTCGAAACAGCATGTCCGCCCCCTGATAGAGCTATACAGAAAAAAGATTATAAACAGCATGTCTGCCCCCTGATAGAGCTATACAGAGCAAAGATTATAAACAGCATATCCGCCCCCTGATAGAGCTATACAGAGCAAAGATTCTAAACAACATGTCCGCCCCCTGATAGAGCCATACAGAACAAAGATTCTAAACAGCATGTCCGCCCCCTGATAGAGCTATACAGAGAAAAGATTCTAAACAGCATGTCCGCCCCCTGATAGAGCTATACAGAGAAAAGATTCTAAACAGCATGTCCACCCCCTGATAGAGCTTTACAGAGCAAAGATTCTAAACAGCATGTCCACCCCCTGATAGAGCTTTACAGAGCAAAGATTCTAAACAGCATGTCCACCCCCTGATAGAGCTATACAGAGAAAAGATTCTAAACAGCATGTCCGTCCCCAAATAGAGCTTTACAGAGCAAAGATTATAAACAGCATATCCGCCCCCTGATAGAGCTATAAAGAGCAAAGATTATAAACAACTTGTCCGCCCCCTGATAGAGCTATACTGAGCAAAGATTCTAAACAACATGTCCTCCCCCTGATAGAGCTATACAGAGCAAGGATTCCAAACAACATATCTGCCTCTGATAGAGCTATTCAGAGCAAAGATTCCAAACAACATGCTGTCCCCTGATAGAGCTTTACAGAGCAAAGATTCTAAACAACATGTTTGCCCGCTGATAGAGCTATATAGAGCAAAGATTCCAAACAAAATGTCCTCCCCCTGATAGAACTATACAGAGCAAAGATTCTAAACAACATGTACGCCCCCTGATAGAACTATACAGAGCAAAGATTCTAAGCAACATGTCCGCCCCCTGATAGAGCTATACAGAACAAAGATTCTAAACAACATGTCCATCCTGATAGAGCTATACATAGCAAAGATTCTAAACAACATGTCGCCCCCTGATAGAGCTATACAGAACAAAGATTCTAAACAACATGTCTGTTGTTTTGAAAGTGTATTTCAAAACCACATACTGTGTTCAGTCACACCAGGACAGGCCCAGAAAAAAACAGGACTCTTTCAGCCAGCCCAGGACTGTTGGCAGGTATGTGTTCTGCACTGAACCATTGCCAGCATTTGACAAAGCCATAGATGCCCGTTAGACAGGCTTAGGTGTGAACGTCATCGGGAGGGGATTTGCATGGAACATGCAAATATCTATTGATTTTCCTCAGCTACCAACATCCTATAGGGAAGCAATACTTCACAAATGTAATAAAGAAGACAGAGTTAACGGCCAAGAATTGCAGACTACTACATTTTTTATCACCTTAAAACGGCAGTCGAAGATGAAATATATTCCGCCCTTGTACATCTTGGTAGCCTGGGGTCTGTAGAGTTTTTTTTTTTATCTGATACTGTCTGGTTCTTTCATGCCCTTGCTCTATAATATACAAAAGTACGAACCCGTAACTGCTCAAGTTTAGCTCTCTTGACTCAGCTCGATTATAACATTTCAGTACCGAAATTAGTCATTTTACTATGATAAAGGATCTCGCAACCTGCGAGGAAGACATGGGGAGGGGGGAGCAGGAGATGGACTGCACATTGAGATTTGGCAACTTGATTTATTGTGGTAGACATTTCATTATTCCGGAGACAAAATGTGGCATAGATCACCGTGGTCTTTGATCTCCAAAGCTACAAAAATCTAGAGCAAAAATAAACAAATAAATATTTTTACATTTGAAACATTTTGAAAATGTGTTGTGTATATAGTGTACCTCACTGCCAAAAAAAGATGGGGTTAATAGTCGGTTTGCATAAAAAGTTGAACAAGGGAGATTAAAAAGTGGAGTTTTATAGCACAAAAAAATTTAAAGGAAAAACTTTCTTAAAATAATTGTCACATTATGATGAGTACAATGTTTTTGTAATTATCTTTCTATGATTTACCATTGCTGATTTATTACAGTTTTTCTACAGCATTTCCTGTGTATTGTGGAGGAAGTCTGTCAATCTACATTGTTGCTCTCCCAGTGACTTCTGGATGTGTCAGAATTCTTCACTTCAGCTGGAGGTACATTTGCATCTCAATACACTATGCATTGTAACATCCTTCGATGGTCTGCCTGGAAGCTGCCGGTGTCAGTATTAAAACATTTAAAATCACTGGAGAACTGGAGAACGTTTTTAAGTGGAGACCGTCTTCAGATAGAATTTTGTGAAGGTTTAATGATAGAAACTAATTAAAAATCATCTTTTTTAATCTCTCCATTTACTAAATAATAATAAAAAAAATAATCAGGAAAAATTTTCACTAAAAAGAGAAATTACAAAAAAAACTAGACAGCAATTTAAATGTAGAGGGTGGAAGCTTGAGAGGAAAAGTGAAAAAAATATAATGTCATTATATTATAATATAATACGTTAGAATATGCAAGTTGTGATATGAATATAGTGACAAACCAATAACGACGAGCTTCCCTCAAAGGCAGATGGCTTAATAAATGTCTACGCCCACTATGGGGGCCTCCCAGCAGGTATTTTACTGGCAGGCCAGTAAAAAAAATTGGCTCAAGGCCAATATTAAGTTTATAGGAAGGCTATACCAAGGCTGGTATTTTTCTCAAGAACATGGCTAATGTTAATTACTGGTGCAGAGCTCCACCTAGTGGAGTACATATGAAGTACTCTTGTCCTAGTGAGCAGGGGCAAAAGTCCCTACAAGACTAAAACAGTGATTACCCATTACTACCTGTTAGGTAACATGTAGAATTGCTAACCCATGATGTACTGAAGGCATTTGTTCTAAGTGGTAAGAAATCCATACGGGGAATAATTAGCTGTCAGGGGTCCATTGACTTAGTACCTCTCAGTCGCAGAAGCCAACTTCTGGGCTCTTAAAAATAGGTGGGGTGCGGCATGAGATATGGTGTCATTTGATTGACTCGACCATCTAGCCTTATGTTGCCTGTGGTTCAAGACCAGGTAGAAAATGTAAATAAAGTGAATAACAAAAAAAAACTAATAATGGAAATATGTTAAACAAATAAAATAAGAATGTATTTTAGTGATAACTAAAAAAAATATATATATATATATTTTTTTTTTATTATAGTTATGGTTACTCAAAGGGATATATGGGTCTATGTATAGGAAATCATTATGGGAACTATCAAGGATCTTAAAATGGAGCACTTGGTGCAGAAATCCATGTTACTACTGATTGTTCCAATTTTAAAATGTTGCACTATAATTGCTCTTTACAAGTCACCCACACTAAGTGTGTAAATAGGGGTTTTACTTAGGAGACCCCATAAACGAGTACAGTGCTTAACATTAGTTTTAAAGGTCCAGCACAATGCCTCCTCCAGCACAGATCGCCCACGCTATGCTCCTCCATGTGCCTCTTCAGTGCAGGTTTCTGACCTTGAAACAACATCATATTACAGTTCTCTATCACTAGGCCACTAGAGACTACAGAGGTCCATGAAGAATCCATGTGCTACAGGAGGAACTGGTCATTGCTCCCCTATTACTCTCTTCACTTCCTGGATCAGTCTGTCTCTGGTCATTCAGCTGTATCTCCTCCTTAGACTCTCTACCAAGTGCCATGTCACACCTCCCAACATGCCCCACAGGAGACGCAGCCCACCTGGGGTTCTTTTTTGCCCCAGAAGTGAGCTGTCAGGAATGTGAAGTTCAACTGGGGTAAACGTAACCATCTATACAAACATTACAAGCATGCAAATTCAAATGCTACATCTTAAACAGGTTGGTTGAGCGTTATCAAACGAAAAATATATATCATATAAAATAGGCAGAAATAATGATAATAATACTGAACACATTACTGGTCTGTAGGTTGATTTCAAACAGATGTGGATGGAAAATTAGAGTAAAACTTGCTGTGCAAAAAAAAAAAAAAAAAACTATAAAGCTAAATAAAAATAAATCTCAGCCATTTGAAAGAGCGATGGTTTTCACTAGAAACCTGGTTTAGTATTTTCTGTCACAATCCCGCAGCTCAGAGAAGTTTAAAGAGAATTTATCATGAAGTGAATGGTTCTTATGGTTTGTACTTTTAAAAATATGGAAGTGTCAGACGGCTGCTGTATTTTTGAACAAATTTAAAAACCTGATTTATCCCTGTGAAAAGTTTTTTGTTGTTTTTTTTTTTTTTGTTGAGCCGAAGTCCTTTGTTTTCTTTTTTTCTCTCTTTCTCTTACACGTTATTCCTTGTAATTCTCCCACCATCCATGAGGATCCATCAAGATCCCTGTCTGTACAGAGTCTCCAGATTACTCCCTACTGTAATTTATATAAAATATATATATATATATATATATATATATATATATATATATATATATATATATATATATATAAATATAAATTCTGCCATCGCAAAGGATAAGGAGCATAAAATAATAAAGACCTAATAAATGTTATATCTCATTATTCCAGAAGGATGAGTGGAAGCGACAGAGAAGGTCCCTTTAAATAAACTTGGGTAGATCATCTAAGAACCTTTGATGCTCGTAAAGGTTTGGGAGAGTCTAATTAAGAATACAAGATAAATCTAGAGAGAGGGAGCTTTACAAAAGGGTCATGAAGGGAGCCAAGTTGGGATATATAATAGAAATAACAAGATTTTTGAACAGGAAAGATACATTCAGATATTCTCTGGTTTCAAGTTACTTTTGCCAACATCCAGGGGACTTTACAGAATCTCATGGGGATAAAGGGCTAGGTTAGCCCTGCAGGAAATTGACCCCAAGAGTTGAACAGATTTGACAGACGATAAGCCCCCTGAGCTATCTCAACCGTGCCTTGTGCTAGATGATGTGTAGGGCAGTGGTTGTGGTGAAAGACTAGGATGTTACAGAATAATTAGAAGTACATGTCAGATAAGACATTGAGAAACATGCAAACAAGGAGAAGATGGAAAACTCAAGCGAAGAAAGGGATGTAAATCACTCTATCATCAACATGGACACTAATCAAAATTAGTTTTTTGAGGAATTAGCTTTTTTTGTGTGTGGAATATTTAGTGTAAAATTCTATTTTAAAAGTAGAGTCTTGGAAAAGATGTGGTTAACTGAATTATCAACTCGATCTGGATCGCAAGTTCTACGCTCCATGGATACCGCGTAATTCTACATATTTTATACCTTCACATAAATGGACTGAATCCCCTAAACTTAGCTTATACTGTGCTTGTAGGGAAAAAAAAGACTGAAACTGATCTAAACATTGTGTCAAAATGCAAATGTTTAAATTAGATCACCTGTGGCACGGTATGCAAATGAACTGATTTTCAATGGGCAATGTGTCATTCAAACATGAAGTCACAGGTGATGTCATAAGCAGAAGACCCCACAGACACATTTAAACAAGGTTTCTCCTAATTTAGGCATTTTCTCGTAATTCTGCTGTGTAATCTATACAATGTATAGATCATTTTCACAGTATAAGCATTGTTTAGGTGGTGCTGTCCCTTTAACCATTTGTCTTTCTACTTCTTCACAGTTCAATCCCCCTTTTTGGCATGGCCCATCCTATACCCTCCCTTAATCCCAAAAAGTCTACATATAAATATTATTAATCATTTTGAAATTATCTAATCTGAGTGTTTAAGAAAAAGATCAAATTCCAAGGGTTGACGTAAAGTGTTGGAGAACATTTGGCCAAAAATACGAAGACAAACAACTCAGTCTTTTTCCATATCTAAACCTCTAGCTCAACACACCATAGGGTCTATCATATTTAAACCCTCCCAACTCTATTTCATACCATCACCCACCCATATATTTTTCTCCACAAAAAAAGTTTCTTTTGGCTTGGTCTCTCCTATCCCTTCCTTCTACTTCTACCAATAAAACTATTACAAAGTATGTGTTTCAGAGCCTCCATCATTTCCACAGTACAGAAAGAATGAAACATACAGGTAGTACAGACATTCATAACGAAATCCCATTGTTTTCCTTTAAAGTATATAACCTGCAGGTTTCTCCAGGAGAAGCATGGTGATTGATGTACGTATTCGACTTGGGCAGTGGTCATGAAGATGGTACTTGCTAAAACATGAAACAGTGTACCGACTAGACTTCACAGCTTCGTGTTCTTAAAGGCCAAAGACCTAAGAAATCGTTGCAAAGACGTCTTACTCTACAGCAATCGCCGAAAGTTGAAGGAAAAAGTTCTGGATCGGTTTCAATTTCTCGTAGGCGATTTTTCTTGAGTTGGCTGACTGGGTGTTTATTTGAACCAAATGATGAAGTTAATGCTTATTTTCAGAGAGAAGTAGAGCAAAAAAAAATCTTCTTTTCAGTGTTTTAGAAAATATGAGTTGAGACAATCGCTTTAAAAAAAATGAAACTATAGTTTTTTTGGGGGGGTTTTAAGTCCCTTTCTTCTGGGGAAGGTGGGTGTGGGATATATCCATTGTGGCACAGTGTATGGATATGCTAAGTAGTGGGTAAGGAATGGTTAGAACTGCTTGAAGAATCAGGTTGAGTGTACCTATCTATTGCCTGAGTCTAATGACTAAGAGCTAAGAGGTTGTAAGATTTGGATGAGAATTGGAAAGGGGGCCTGATCTCACAAAGCTGGTGAAGTTAACGTCTGTCTGATTATAAAGACTTCTGAATCTTGATTTTATGGAGCCCTGTTTAAGTAATTCCCAATTGATTCCATGACTTTGCAGTGCTGGTGTGCAATGTCCGTGAAGCCAAACACAACTCTATAAGGGGAGGAGCTGATCATCTTCCTCTCCCACGATCGGTTATGTGCGGTGTGATTGGCATGTGAGCACATGCGCACAAATGATGGAAATTCCTGAGGATCATGTATGTTTTTAATAATAAAGTATACTCGATATTCTCTAATTTACAAAGACATGGTGGGTATGTTACTATTACCCAACTTACTTGTATTCATTTTATCGACCTTGCAAGGATGAAGGGATGAACCTGCAACTTTGAAGGCTGAAACATATTTTTGCAGTTGGTACATTAGCCCCCTGAGCTATTTCACCAGAAATACAGAGCTCCGTCATGATCCAGCATGCAATAAATCTATAAGATTAAATAAAGCATGGCATTGTAAGTAAGAGGGTTTGCAGAGTGTAGTCTGTCCCTTTAAGCACAGGCTACAGCGATGGGATGATCAGGAATGCATTCAGTATGAGACAGCATCCTATCACAGGGAGGATATTATTAATAAGCTAATCACACCTCTGTTGAGATGTCACCTTCGTTTAAATACCATATTTTGCATATTTCTAATCTGCCAAGACCAAAAAAAAAAAAGGCCACTGTGTCCTAAGAAAGTCATCGGAGTACACTAAGGGGGAAAGTAGTCGTCACCTGTCAAAATCATTATACCTTAAAAAAAAAAAAAGAGCCAGGCAGTCATCCCTTAAATACATCCTTCAAATGAATAAGCCGAGGAATCTTGTTCTTCATAAATACCATTCTCCGGAGAGACGACCCAGAGCTGCCGTATTAATTAGATCAATTAGGAAACAGCCGGTACTTTATGCTCACCTGGGATTTTGGAATGTGTAATCAGCATCACTGGTGATGTCATAAACATGAGACAACCACATGTAAAAGCCATTTTGTCTTGCGCTATACATTTGCTTGCAGTTCTGCTAACACAATGTATACATCTTTTTTTCCCCCTCTGTGCTCACGGTGTAAACAGTCAACTTTCAAACCGAATCTGTCACCGAAACATGATATATCCTGTGCACACAGAGAAAAAGAAATGCTGTGCAATTATCTATACACTGTGGTGGCAGAATTGCGAGCGAATGCATAATATTCGTGAACAAAATGTCTTTGCAAATGTCTGCTCTGTCGCCTGTTGATGACATCACCCATGGCTTGATATGCAAACGATACATTTCTCATGGGAAAGGATTTAATTTGCATATCAAACACAAGGTTTAAGCTCCACTCTTACATGCATCCTATTTTGCAAACAGATCTTCTTGAACGGAACAAGGGTCCCCATATAATACCTCCTAATTCACGCACAAAGCAGACATGCAGTGGGTGTACATACATGTTAATAAGTAGTATTGTGGGTTCATCCTTTCTCCTTCTGCTCATTGTTATTCCATTAACCCCTTGCTCTTAGGAGCAATTACTAGGATTTTTTTGTTTGTTTTTTTCCTAAAAATGTAATTTTTGACGGATTGGTATAGACACCTACAGCTGATGTACGAGTTTAGCATTATCCCATGATATGAATGCAAGTCACCTGGTACTACATATCCTGGATATCCCTATTAACAGCATCATTCTGTATCAGATACACGTACACAGCTCCACCAGGGAACCTAAGGGAAATCACTATGACCCTGAACAGTAGACCATGCCAAATTCCAGACAAGTAAACGAGGTAGAATCCCGAATCTTGACACTAATGAAAGAAAATCTACAGTTCAGAGAAGAATGCACGATCCAGGGCATGCATCAGTATGTGTATACTGCGTCCAATGCTCACTACATTGTTTATGATGTATGTATTATGTATGGAGATGCTTCTTTGGTGGGTTAGGGGTAAAATGCTCTACATTAAATGGGAACTGATGGGTCAATGAAAAAATTATGCCTGTAGTATGTCCATTCAAGAAATGTCCCTTTTGATGTAAACACACCAATCAGCCATAACATTATATATACACCGATCAGCCATAACATTATATATACACCGATCAGCCATAACATTATATATACACCGATCAACCATAACATTATTACCACTGACAGGTGGCAAGCCGGCGGAGGCAGTGTGATGCTTTGGGCAATGTTCTGCTGGGAAACCTTGGGTCCTGCCATTCATGTGGATGTTACTTTGACATGTACCACCTACCTAAGCATTGTTACAGGCCAAGTACACCCTTTCATGGAAACGTTATACCCTGATGGCTCTTTCAGCAGGATAATGCTCACTGCCACAAAGCAAAAATGGTTCAGGAATGGTTTGAGGAACACAACAACGAGTTCAAGGTGTTGACTTGGCCTCCAAATTCCCCAGATCCCAATCCAATCGAGCATCAGTGGGATGTGCTGGACAAACAAGTCCGATCCATGGAGGTCCCACCTCGCAACTTACAGGACTTAAAGGACCTGCTGCTAGCGTCTTGGTGACAGTTACCCCAGCATACCTTCAGAGGTCTAGTGGAGTCCATGCCTCAACGGGTCAGGACTGTTATGGCATCAAAAGGCAGGTGGTCATAATATTATGGATGACTGATGTATATAGACAGAGAGGTTTTAAAACAAAAGTATACAAAAATGTACAGGTCCTCTGGGGCAACTAATACTTGGTCCCACCCATTTGTCTGCCAGACATACCCGGTGTAAACACAATACTGACTGTTAAAATCAATAAAGTGATAACAGGCATTCAATAGTGTGGTAGCAAGCACTTCACATATTCTTATAAGTGCAATAAATATATTTAAGGAGGTACAACACTTAATACACTGCCATCAGTGTACAGATGACACATTATTTCAATAAAGTGCAGCGCTGGGGACAAAAGCAATATGGTGGCCCATGGAGCAACTCCATCAGCCCACCCATTATCAGCAGAGATAGACGCAGCTAGACGGGCAGGATAGATGTGTTCACAGATAAGGTAAAACAATTGATAGACAGGCAAAGCAGTGGGCTAGAAAATGCTAAGCACTGGGGGATTTAGAACTGAAAATTGGTGACTGCCATTTTCATTGAGTCAGGTAAGAGAGCAGCACAGAGGGAAACCCCCTTGCTAGCCCTCCCCTGCTGACAAACATTGAGAGTTTTCATGTTTGTATTGTCCCTGCACATAGGTTGGTGCTTTTCTACCTTTTTTTCCAACACTTTTGTACACATTTTTTTGGGTGCTGGAGTATTACGCAGAACCTCCTTCTATGAAGAGGTCCACTATGCACATGTGGACGGGACCCAAAAGCAGAGGAGAAGGACCCACTTATGTGCATTGTGGTTAGGACAGCCCCATTTGTGGCTCCAGTATTCCATAAAAGGGGCACAGCTTCTATGGTTCTTTAATTTACTATGACAGTCAGGCCTGTTATCCATGTAACCAACGGCCCAGTTACAAAAACACCAATAACCCCCCTCCATCATGGTGCCACGTTCATTACTTCCCTGATCTGGCTCTTTCTAACCATGCTTCCATTCAATGCACCAGTCCATTCGATGTGCTCCCCTGTTGGCTTGCATTTTTCCGACTTGACCTTGTCAATCTCAGGTAACCATTTCTCTTTGTCGTGGTACATCTGCTATTTTTCTGGTACATCTGCTATTTTTCTGGTACATCTGCTATTTTTCTATTCTTTCTCTTGTTTTTTTTTTTGTTGCCGGGAGCTTTACGTTTCTGGGATTATCCTAGCTTGCTGCCTTTCCTGACCTTTGGCTTGGTTTTTATCACATTCTTCTAAGTCTCAACGTGTAACATTCCCGCTCTGTCCTTTCCTTGATTTCCTGAACAAATACCCAGAAGCCCAGTGAGCGAGGACTCTGACCCCTTTAATTTAGTCACTGGTTTCTGTTCGCATGATACTGTTATAGCCCACATTACACTGAATATACCATATGTTTTGTTTGATTAGATTTTGTTAGTGTTGAATTTTCAATTTCTAGATAGTAAGAACATAAAATTTACAATGTGTATTTTTAAATTACAATGGCATGAGACAGGAGAACTCGAAGCTTGCCAACATTCCAATAAATACTGAATGATATATATTTGTCAAGGTCAAGTGTGAAGGGGAAATGATATTGATCAAACCCACATCCTATATCCATGTTTGTATTGATCTAGAGAGGAGCAAAGACAACACATTAACACACCTGGCAATTGTGTTTTATTAGCGGAAATAGAATTTCCTCCATGCTTTGAATCCACTTTTTATTGTTTTCCTGATTTAGCATGCCCAGGGGAATGACTCTTCATGTGTTAAAATATGTGTAAACCTTTACCTCGAATGAAGCTTTCCACATAATAATTGGAGGCCGGTACTAGAAGGATGCCTGCTTAGTTTGCCATAAACATTGTGTCCTATACACCAAAATAATTTATTATTAATCATGATAATTTACTCTTGTGGAAGCTCCCAGGTAGATGACATCACATGCGCAAAAGAAACCAAAATATGGGTTGGGGAGAAGTTATGCAACATAATCCGAGGAACAGAAACACAGTTTTGCTAAAGTTTAGTTCAGACACTTTTGGATTGTACAATGAAAAAGGATAAAAGAAGTGGCACTCCTCCCAAAGTAATTAAAAATAATTCAGCTTAAACAAAGGTTTGTAGCAGTAGAAAATGCATTTATCGCTCGGTGCAGCCTAAACTCACAATACACCCTTACGCGTTTCGCGCTTGAATTAGTGCCTAACCAGAGGCAACGTATTGATCCCAGACAGACGGATATGTTACTATCAGTATTCCTGCACTATTGAATTCGGCTCTGCACCTCTGTCATATCACTTTTACCCCACAGAAACTTTTGTTATGTGACTTTCCACTAGACATACACTTTCATTCTTGGCCCTTCGCATGTGAACTTTTACAATTAGTGATTAGCCCTCAAAGTATAGGCATCGGGAGGTGGCCGGGGGAGAGAGACAAGAGAAAGCACCAGAATGTCAATAAAAGTATTTTTTTGTTTGTTTTGTTTAGAGAGTTCATCGGATCTACCTAACCAGCTTTACTGCAGCATAGGGATGTGTAGCACTAGGTGAGTGTTCCCCCAGACACTCACTACTGACAATGCAGTTCATTGTTTAGCCACTTCTACCCAGTGTTTTTACTTCCTTATCATTCGGTTATTAACTTTTCCCTTTCACTAAGGAAACCTCTGCCCAACCAACCATGGCACGTGATTGGGAGGGGGTGAGGATGGTATTCGGGGAAGGGGTTATCTGTGCCCCCTCCTGGAAAAAATCCTGCTGACGCCCATGCCCCAAAGTGTCTGATGATGAAGAACTGTCATGGACTTCTGAGAGTCAACGTGTAGAGTAACATCTTGTGCAATGTGCGACTCAATAACCAAACCTTAACCCTTACATGTAGAGCCCTTGGCATTCAGAAATTCAAACACATTGGCCACAAGGCTTGCGATCAATATCCTTCTCTAACCCACAAGAATATACTTTGCTATAAAACAACGCTTTCTGCTCTACATCAAAACAAAAAGAAAATAAGCGGTAACACACAAAATAACAAAGAAACCTGCTTCCAGGGCAGACTGAGAATAAACATCCACCATGGACTGAAATGGGTGATGCAAACCGAAACAATAAAACAAACTGATCGATTTATCCAACATTGTGTTATACTTCGGAAAAGTGAAGACTCTGCTTTTGGCAAGGTTTAATTATCCCGCTTCAACCGCATTTTATATTTTACCCTATGTCCTTGAGTAACTAACACAGTTCTGCTCCGAGATGGGTAGAAAAGTGACAAAGTGTATTAACCCCAGATAAGTCGGGGGTCCATGCTCACCACACAGAAAAAAAAATAGCTTTTAAAGAAAAAGAATAAGAGTCTACTGGGAAATTTCCTGTTATCAGTCCAGCTCTGCCTGCCCGACAGAATACACAATGCTGCATACATTTCTCAGCCTCAGTGAAACTTGCCTAGATATTAAAAGAAAAAAGCCAATAACTGAAAACTGAGTCATTTTCTGACTCTTTCCATTTGGTTACAAAAGTGGAAAATTACTCGAGGAGCTGGAATTCGATCAGCAAGATTAAAGAGTGGATAAAGAAGACATTATGGATCTTAGTCTACCAGCCCTCGGAAGGACAATCCTGTCACCGTAACAAGCGCGGACAGCCTCTTATGAGCTCCGACATTAATTTGACTGATGACCCAATTTTAAGGAGCGGTGCCTTGAGATATGGCTTTACCTTCTGTATCCTGTTTGAATTTGGAAACAATTCTGTTTTTTTTTGCACCATCCATGAAAATTCCCGCGGGAAAAATCCTGGGTTCTAACACGCCGCAGATCACGGGCAAGAGACAGAATCGGATAAATTCTGAGAGGTAGGGAGGGACGTCTGGGAATATTATGAAATGGGAACGTTTAGGCACATGTCAGAAGGAAGCGGTTTGTCGTACATTTCCTCTGGCTCGCCGTGGCAGCGGCTTGGCGCATCATTACTTGGGCTCTTCATTTATTTATTTCTATCTTTGGGTTTGCAAGTCTGACTGGCAGATGCCTCGAGATTTGTTGTGGCAGAAGGAAGAACGCAATTTGCGGGGAGGAAGCTACAGACAGAGCACCCTTGATGTAATTAAAATGAGATTCTCTCCCTGGCGCTGTACGATCCTCTCACCTTATTTATTAAGAGGAAAGCTTAAAATCGAGAAACCACAGTACATATGGTCCCAAAGTCTTTCCTTTAAAGCTTTATTAAAACTATCATTTCTACTAGACAGGACATTGCATTTTTTTCCCTTCTTCCTCGGTTGGAAGATTAACCTTATAGCTAAAAGTACACTTATGCGTAGGACAAACTGGAAAAAAAGACAGGTCATCTCTAGAAGAGCGGAAGAATAGTTATTTTAAGGAGGGTGTAAACCCAAGTTTTGTTTTGTTTTTGGAAGAAATCTGGTTCAGCCTCATTGACCATGTAATTTGTATTGTGCACTAATTGTGTGTTATTTAAAATCAAAGGTTTAGGGACTCGGACTGCCATCTAATGAAAGTAAGACGGCATGATGACCATCCCTCTTTGTGATTGGTGTGTGCTGGGGTCAATCTAGCACCATAGAACCTTTCAGTGGGGAAGAAACAGACCATCTGATCCACTCCCCTAGTGGTGTGTTTAGCTTCACACACAACCATTAGAGCTGCCAACTCACGGGGAACCACGGCCACGATTCCCAATCAAACCCAAATCACTTCTGAAAATTGTTTATTCCTTTTTTTTAAATGGTTTGGACACCAAGTTGCAGTTAAAAGTTGAGAAGAGTTCTAAATAGAATTGGTGTTTTTTGAATAGGGGCACCACCTAAGGAGATGAAGGCTCTTAGTGAAGGTTTAGACATGAGGTATCATGGCATGAAGTGGGTTATGTATAGTATTGCCTCCCACGATGATTTGTTTAATGCTTTATAAGCCAGGTTAGCATTACAGGTGAAATACTGGAGGACCATTTTTTTAACAAAAAATCAAGTAAACCATATGATAGAATATTATAAAGGATTCTATGTGACAAAGGCTTTCCATTCTGACCCATTAAAAATAAAGCCGGCAGCACCACATGGGCAGCGGGGAAGTACAAACAAAAATGTTTTTATAATGGTATGGTAACCAGCAAAATTTACACAAGGGCACGGGCTGATGTTAAACTTTGGGTAAAATGTGAGGGGAGTGCCTAACTATACTTTACCATCTCAAAGTAGAAAAAGATATAGCAAGATAGTAATTACTTCAGGTAAGCTGGCCTCTAGCGATAGCTCACAAAGGGTCATAGATGAGTCTTTTCACAAATTTGGCTAACTCAAGCCTACTTTGAAGGGTCCGTGTTGTATATCCTCCCCTTGGGTGCTGCAACGTAAGAGGCTGGATCACAGCCTGATTGACGGCACAAACACACCAATACATCCAAGGAAGATGGTACATCCAGGTAAATGTAATAAATCTTTAATTTGAGTCCTTGGACAATTAAAATGACAATAGTGCAGGGTGAGCAGAAAGCAGGAATCAACACATGCTTGACGCGTTTCGCACCCTTATCAAAAGAAAAAGCTGTTAATGTCGGATTTTTGCATAGTGGTAGTCTATACACCACTGTTCACAGTTTAGTAAGTAGAGATCAGAGGCTACAAGAAATAGTGAGGACGGCTATTCCATATCTCCCAACATGTTGGACAGCCGGGAATAGAGACCTCTATGGAGACAGGTGTCGCCCCTGTGCTAATGCTCGTAAACACCGCTATGGAGAATGGATTCCGAATGAAAAAGGGAATGACTACGCTAGCATTGCCTTCTGAGACAAAATATGCCACAGAAAGCTTCCCAGCAACAAGTTCATTTCTTTTTAAACTAGTTTCTCTGGTGTCCCCTGTAAGCCGAACAGCATAGAAGCATCCCAGCTTTAGAATCCTAAATCAGGGTTACCCCCACTGAACCCAGGGCACAGGAGCTATGTTGTCCCTCACCCACATTTTAGAAATAAACTATTGTGAACCAAACTAAGATTAGTTCATTTACACTGTAGGTTAGAGTCTTACAGAATAGAATGATCAGCATCGCATCTCCAGTGCGGACCAACGTACTACAAACGTTAACCAAAATTAGCTTTAATTGAAAAGGCAAAAAAAAAAAAAAAAATGAGAAGTTATCTTTGTTAACAGATGGGCGGAAAACCTGTACAATTTGCCTTCAGGACAATTGAACTGGCTTAATGAAGCAAATGACATTGTTAAGTTGTTTACAGATTGTAAGCTAAGTAGGAGATACAGTAATGTAACGCGTGCAGGAGGTAGGACAACATTACAATGCTTTACTGCATCTTACCCCGCTGTTAGCTTTGCAAGAGCAAACAGCGGCAAAAGGAGGCCATTATTAACCGACAGGCTGCACATAACAAAAAATAGATTACGTTTAATAATCTATATTGTCGGGGAGCCAATGGTGGAGTAAGTAGCATGGAGTACTCTGTAGTCCAGGTAGGGTTAATGGCATGCTAGATACCAGCCGAATGATAAGGCTGGAAGCACATAACATCTGGTCATTCACAATGATTGATTTTCTACCTGCTGTGCCTATTGAGGTTTGTATCGCTGGGCTCGGAAATTGAAAAGCTCTTGATTGCTACAGCTAAGTAAGACTTGGTAAAGTTGGGTAATTAACCCCTTGGCTGTTATAGGAAGTTCTCCTATAACAATGACGCGTGATGAGATGCAGAAGTCTTGTGCACGTTGGCCAGATACCCTCAGGTCAGAAAGTACCTACAGCATCTTCAGCATCCTCCAAACACTTTATTATGTTTACTTTGCACTCTGCTCTGGGTGCTGCTGAGCACACGCGAGGTGTGCTTTCTTGGTAATGTTTCTGCATGCCCTTGGTCAGAGGTTCTCATAAACCAAAGTTCTTAAGTTTCAAGAGATTTCTTAGATACCTTTTGTAAAACACAGTGGCCTAGTCTGCCTATCACTATTCAGAAACCTATGATTGATTTACTCACGGTTTCTGTTAAAGGATAAATGTGGGCAAGAAAAAAAGTTATGTTTCATTGAAAGACCACAATCAAGTTTGAGCATCTTAAATTAAAGGAAAGAATACAAAAAATCTGCAATATCGAGGCCTCTTTGTACAGCTCTATCATGGAGTGGACATGTTTGGAATCTCGAGTCAGATGCTCTACAGATCCAATCAAAGATGACAGAAGATCTGACCCAAGATTCTAAACATGTCTGCCTCCTACACCATTGGAGGATACATTAGTTCAGTGCACAGTAGCAGATTTGGAAGATTATATAACTATTTCCCCATACTTTTTTTCCCGTCTCTCCATGGTTTCCCTTCTCTCTCCCCAATCGCAGATTTTTCCATCCATTGCTTTTCCTTCTGTAAAATGTCTCCTCTCTCATTTAATGATAACAAGATATTCAGCCAATAAAAGGTGCTTTCAGATATTCTCTGGTTTTCAGTTGCATCCCGTGGTTGTTATTATAACCGAATATCCAGGGAGATACTATTATTACCCAATTTAATGGAACTCATTTTATTCACCTGGGAGGGCTAGAGAGCTGAGTCAGTGCCACCAATAATTCAACCCGGAAGATCGGACAGATTGTAGATTTGATGCATTGACCTACTGAATCATTTCACTGGTTCCTCCAGCTTTTTCTACTTGATTCTTAAAATCGCTTTTCTTTGCTTGCCAGCTATTTTTTTTTTTTCTCCAATCAGGTATACAAACTTATGGTGTTGATGCTGCACCATCTAACTCTACACCTGCTCTCCTATTGGTCAAAAGCTGGAACAAAAGATTTGAGAATGCCATATCATTCCTCATATTCAGTCTTTAGCCAAATCCTGTCCTCTGCATCTAAGGAACATTGCAAGCATTCGCCCGTTCCTCTGCTTAGAGACAGCCAAAATCCTAGTGCACTCGCTTGTGATCTCTCGCCTTGACTACTGTAACAGCCTTCTGACTGGACTACGTTTGGTTCGTCTTTCTCTTCTGCAATCCATTCAAAACACAGCTGCCAGACTCATCTTACTCACTCGTCAGTCTGATTTGGCTGCTCCACTCTGCTATGCTCCCCACTAGCTCCCCGTCTGCTCTTGGATAACATTTAAAATTCTGTCTTTATCCTACATAGCCCTCCTTTCCTCGGCCCCTCCATACATTGCCTCCCTCGTTAACCGATACATCCCTGCACGACCTCCGCGCTGCTCAATGGGACTACAGCTCTCCTCAAACCTCATCACCTCCTTTTTTTTGCCCCTCTCTCTGGAACTCCCTTCCGCAGAGCATTCAGTTCTCTCCTTCCTTTTCATACTTTAAAAAGTCCCTTAAAATTCATCTCTTTAATGAACTGATCAACTGATCCAGCTAGAACGCACACAAATACTGTTTGGCCAAACTCAACTACTGACAACCTTCTACATAACTGTTACTCCAACTACACTCCCTCTGTCCTCTCCACTCCCTTATGTGTTTAAAGTACCCCATTCCCTCTAGTTTGTAAGCTTGCGAGCAGGGCTCTCTACCTTCATGCACCAGTCTGTTCCTCTAGATTGTAAGCATGCAAGCAGGGCTCTCTACCTCACGTACCAGTCTGTTCCTCTAGATTGTAAGCTTGCGAGCAGGGCTCTCTACCTCCATGTACCAGTCTGTTTCCCTAGATTGTAAGCATGCGAGCAGGGCTCTCTACCTCATGTACCAGTCTGTTCCTCTAGATTGTAAGCTTGCGAGCCGGGCTCTCTACCTCATGTACCAGTCTGTTCTTCTAGATTGTAAGCTCTGTGAGGAGGGCTCTCTACCTCACGTACCAGTCTGTTCCTCTAGATTGTAAGCTCTGCGAGCAGGGCTCTCTACCTCATGTACCAGTCTGTTCTAGTGTGTCTAACTTAGTATGTAGCCCGCCCTCTATGCTCTGTACCTAGCGCTATGTAAATTGTTGGAGCTATATAAATAAATGTTAATGTAATGTAATGTTTACTCGAAAAAAACATTCATCAATATCTCAAAACCGTTCAGATAAAAAAAAAACTATTGTTGAGCAATTAATTTAGCAACTGTTGTATGTTTACAAGTCTTCACTCAAAAGATGAATTAATGATCATGCCCCAGTTATAAAAAGAGACCCCGCATGGTGTAAACTCCATTAGAGAATGATAACAAGGAATAAAATGGTCCATAAAGTGACTTGGAATTTCTGTAAGGCTATAAAAGAGATCTGCGTCATTATTCTGCCTTTGATTAGGGCATCTTCATAAGCGTTGTGAATAAAGAACACGCAATAGGATTACCACAATGCCATGCTTTGGCAGCTATACTTCTCAAGAACGAAATTCAGCTAAAAAAGGCTAAAATATATCATTTGTCTGACATAAAAACACCAAGTCAGTCTGAAGGTTGTGATTGTCCAAGCGATAGGTTTTTGGCTGCTCCTGAATGGGGAATTTGGTAGAATACCCCGAGTTTAAGCAACACGTGGAGATGTTCGATTTGTCTTCTCCTTCAGACAGGGAGAGGACAGTTCAAGGTGGTGGAAAGTGGTTGAATCAGAACATTTGATAAACGGGCTGTTATGTGTTAAGCATAGGTGGGGAGTGGACCAAGAGAAAAGGCTTTGACCACCTTCCTGGAAATGAAGAACTTCATCTGGCAAGGAGCTGTGTGAAATCTGGAGTTACCACATTTTGCCATGGGTGTCTACAGACAAGACTTCTTCAACGTAGGCACAGCAGGACCTATAGCCTATAGCAACAAATTAAATGGTACAGGACTGTCCTAGCAAACTGGCAACTATTGGCAGCTATGTCTGTTATTTACAAGAAGATCCCATATTCAGTTCCCCTATATGGTGATGTGATGGTAAAAGGCTGTGGTACTTGCTTATACTCTCTGGGATTTATAAACACAAATGTACCGTACCCAGGGACATAAACTGTATTTCCATTTATTTTTGATTATTGTTTATTCTCTTCTGGAATTGCCCATTTCTAGAAACATTTCAGCAGCCTCTGTGAACCTTGTAGGGTTACAATTCACATCATTCACCAAAAGCAATAACTAAGCATGATAGGTGTTACCGTCCCAAAAAAAAGACTGCCTCTACCTCTGAAGCAGGAGAAACACTGCGTACAGTTCTCCTGATGGCCGTTGACAAGACGGAGAGACGTAAAAGATGTTTTTGATGGATCTGCTCCTCCAAGCAAAAAAACACTCTCCCTATCTGCTTTCAAGGCCAGACTGTGGTCTGATTTTCTTCCAGCGTTGCGTCTGGGGACTTTACCCACACCTGATGGTCACCGAGACTTGGAATATTTGATCAGGGTAAATGTCACTTTTAATCTGTGCCCACTCTCTTCTTCTGTAACACAGCAGATGGCAACGTGGATCAGGGATCTCACCTCTCAGCTCCCCGAAGCACCCGAGAAACCAGGATTACATTAGCAGTAATCAGGGCACTAATACATTCACATCTTAAGTACCAGGCATTATACGAAGACGTCCTATACCTGTTGCATCAAAACTGTTTGCTTGGACATCAAGTCCATCACTGTCCAAAAAACAGAGAACAAAATCTTTCAGCTGTCTATGCACCAGGTAAGAATCAAGGTGCCTGTCTAGGGTGCCCATAGCACAATCTCAGATTTATTTTAATTATATGTGATACCGAAATTCTTAGCTTTAATTATTAGTCCAAGTTGATTTGGCTTTGTTTTTGTTTTTTTGTAATTTTATCTTTGGGCAAGCTACAGTGTCCTGGCTATTCTCTGATTGAACAGAATACACTGGGACCTATTCAATGAGGTGCTATTGAGTTGACTCTCTTGCACATTGTGTAGCGACAAGCCTGGTGAGTTACTCCCGCTAGAAGAACTCAGCTGGACACACTCTATAGAGTGCGAAGTCGGATGGAATGCTCCTTCTCACTTCAACTCACTTTTATTGAATAGTTTCCTTTTTCCTGTTTGTATACATTTGGGGGTTCTTCCTAAGAATGAAGGGTATCTCTAAAAATGAAGCCTTGCTCACTGTGCCTAGTGGGATACAGCCTCATTGACCAATATTAGGCTGAAACATACATCTGATTTTGCCGTATCCTTCACGCCAAAGGGGTATGCTGGACATTTCGTGTCAGATATTGTTTGTCTGAGGTTTTCCCCCACCCTGTAAACGTACTGGGACATAACGAACGGCGAATGTACCTATTCGCTTCCCAGAGAGTGCGAGAATTTGTATACATAACCGCCAATGTTTCTAGAGACGCTAAACGATTTGAAACCGCTCAGGGTAAAACACAATCATTCTGAACCATCACTTTGCACAGTCACAATATGACTTCTCGAATCAGATTCATTTTGTATTTTATGTGCAGGATCCATAGATCATTGGAAATATTGTGTATGTAGCAAAAGCAGACAATATATTCCTAGAGAAATGAAATTCTTCACTCGGCAATTTGCAGTCTGTTCCTGAGAGATGATAAACCGTGGATTTTATTGGGTTGCATTATCTATGTGCTGGATTACGTAAGAGAGCATCCAGGGGTGCACAAATTCAGATGATGAAAACACTCAAACTGTTCAGACTTCAAATTACATTTTTCTGAAGACTGGGCTCCTATCTTATACTGGGTCCCAACATCATCAAAGCATCCAGGAAGAAATTTAAAGATATAATTAGGGTATCCATCTATTATTTATGTATAGTAAAAAAAAAACACTATACTTTTTTTTTCAAAAGTAGAAGCACAAGTAAAATGTCCACTGGCTCTACTATGAGGATAAACTGGAAGGTAGTATTTAAGGTAAATACCAGTTTATTCTCTAAATGGTTCCTTGGGAACATGTTTTATGTCAATATTTATTATTCCACGTGATATTAGGCAGATATAAACTCATACAAGACATTATAGTAAATTGGAATTGCTTGCTAATAAGATCTGCAGCTCTCTATCGTCTGACTTCAGCTCCATTTACATTTTGTTTCAAAATTACAAGAAAAACAAACAAACAAGAGCGAGGCTGATCCAGGCCATTTTTATAAATCCATCTAAGCCCATTTGCTGGGTATCAGTGGCCTCCACTAACATTCTACCCTGTAATGTTGGCCTCCACTAACATTCTACCCTGTAATGTTGGCCTCCACTAACATTCTACCCTGGAATGTTGGTCTCCACTAACATTCTACCCTGGAATGTTGGCCTCCACAAACAATCTGGCCTGGAATGTTGGTCTCCACTGACATTCTACCATAGAATGTTGGCCTCCACTAACATTCTACCCTGTAATGTTGGCCTCCACTAACATTCTACCCTGTAATGTTGGCCTCCACTAACATTCTACCCTGTAATGTTGGCCTCCACTAACATTCTACACTGGAATGTTGGCCTCCACTAACATTCTACCATGGAATGTTGGCCCTCACAAACATTCTGCCCTGGAATGTTGGTCTCCACTGACATTCTACCATAGAATGTTGGCCTCCACAAACATTCTGCCCTGGAATGTTGGTCTCCACTGACATTCTACCCTCGAATGATGATCTCCACCAACCTTCTGGGACTGTCACTCACTGTTAGGGTAGGAAAACACCCTCATTTGTAAATGCTATCAATAGAGGGGACCTTAACCATGGTACTGCCCTAACAGACAGAGAAAACATAACCCAACAGGAACTTGATCAGCCACAACCAGCAACCTCCCCTCTACCCGAACTCTGATTGGTTGTGCATGCACTGATAATATCCTGACCAATTCTTCTATTAGTGAAGCAAAAGTTAAACTTAATCTTTCAGTGACACTATAAGTAGTATTTGTCTGATCCTATGTCTGCGTAGCCTTCTAGGCCTGTCAGTGATCACTTGGTATGTCACATGAGAATTAGTGTGATCTAAAAAAAAAAAGTTAAAAATAACATGATACAATAGTGTTGCTTTATTTGTATAAAATTCTGTGTATTGTCACTGATGCCATTGGTTGTGGTAAATACACTGAAATAAGTGCATTTCACTTATGTTAGGATAATGCAGAAAATAAATTATCTGAAACTGTGCTTTTAATGTCCCAGTGCTTAAACCAAAGGATCCACGTAATATTTGTTCCTGTGCATGTAGAAAATAACTAATTATTGAAAATTATCTATACATTGTGTTAGCAAAAAATGCTTTCAATGTATCTGTGGAATCTCCTGTCTAATTTATGTATTTGCTTGCAATTCTGCCAACACAATTTATAGATCATTTTCAATTGTTTTTTATTCTCTCCAGTCACAGTATAAGCCATGTTTAGGTGATACAGTCCCTTTATTCTCTCCAGTCACAGTATAAGCAGTGTTTAGGTGATACAGTCCCTTTATTCTCTCCAGTCACAGTATAAGCACTGTTTAGGTGATACAGTCCCTTTATTCTCTCCAGTCACAGTATAAGCAGTGTTTAGGTGATACAGTCCCTTTATTCTCTCCAGTCACAGTATAAGCACTGTTTAGGCGATACAGTCCCTTTATTCTCTCCAGTCACAGTATAAGCAGTGTTTAGGTGATACAATCCCTTTATTCTCTCCAGTCACAGTATAAGCAGTGTTTAGGGGATACAGTCCCTTTATTCTCTCCAGTCACGGTATAAGTAATGTTTAGGGGATACAGTCCCTTTATTCTCTCCAGTCACGGTATAAGTAATGTTTAGGTGATACAGTCCCTTTATTCTCTCCAGTCATGGTATAAGCAGTGTTTAGGTGATACAGTCCCTTTATTCTCTCCAGTCATGGTATAAGCAGTGTTTAGGTGATACAGTCCCTTTATTCTCTCCAGTCACAGTATAAGCAGTGTTTAGGTGATACAGTCCCTTTATTCTCTGCAGTCACGGTATAAGCAGTGTTTAGGTGATACAGTCCCTTTATTCTCTCCAGTCACAGTATAAGCCGTGTTTAGGTGATACAGTCCCTTTATTCTCTCCAGTCACAGTATAAGCCGTGTTTAGGTGATACAGTCCCTTTATTCTCTCCAGTCACAGTATAAGCCGTGTTTAGGTGATACAGTCCCTTTATTCTCTCCAGTCACAGTATAAGCAGTGTTTAGATGATATAGTCCCTGTATTCTCTCCAGTCACAGTATAAGCAGTGTTTAGGTGATACAGTCCCTTTATTCTCCCCAGTCACAGTGTAAGCAGTGTTTAGGTGATACAGTCCCTTTATTCTCTCCAGTCACAGTATAAGCCATGTTTAGGTGATACAGTCCCTTTATTCTCCCCAGTCACAGTATAAGCAGTGTTTAGGTGATACAGTCCCTTTATTCTCTCCAGTCACAGTATAAGCAGTGTTTAGGCGATACAGTCCCTTTATTCTCTCCAGTCACAGTATAAGCAGTGTTTAGGTGATACAGTCCCTTTATTCTCTCCAGTCACAGTATAAGCAGTGTTTAGGCGATACAGTCCCTTTATTCTCTCCAGTCACAGTATAAGCAGTGTTTAGGCGATACAGTCCCTTTATTCTCTCCAGTCACAGTATAAGCAGTGTTTAGGTGATACAGTCCCTTTATTCTCTCCAGTCACAGTATAAGCAGGGTTTAGGTGATACAGTCCCTTTATTCTCTCCAGTCACAGTATAAGCAGTGTTTAGGCGATACAGTCCCTTTATTCTCTCCAGTCACAGTATAAGCAGTGTTTAGGTGATACAGTCCCTTTATTCTCTCCAGTCACAGTATAAGCAGTGTTTAGGCGATACAGTCCCTTTATTCTCTCCAGTCACAGTATAAGCAGTGTTTAGGCGATACAGTCCCTTTATTCTCTCCAGTCACAGTATAAGCAGTGTTTAGGTGATACAGTCCCTTTATTCTCCCCAGTCACGGTATAAGCAGTGTTTAGGTGATACAGTCCCTTTATTCTCTCCAGTCACAGTATAAGCAGTGTTTAGGTGATACAGTCCCTTTATTCTCTCCAGTCACAGTATAAGCAGTGTTTAGGTGATACAGTCCCTTTATTCTCTCTAGCAGTGGCGTAGCGTGGGGGGTGCAGGGGGGGCCGGCCGCACCGGGCTCAATATCTGGGGGGGCGCACTAGCCCTATGCGGCCGCCAGGGCCGTCTTTAACGCGGGGCAAACGGGGCAGCTGCCCTGGGCCCATTTACTCCTGGGGGGCCCCAAGGCAGCTGTCCCGTGGGCCCCCAGCCCCTGCTGCCGCGTTCACAGCGCATTGCGCTTGTGAACGCTTTTTTCCGGCAAGCCGCATCCGATGGATGCGACGGCCGGAAAAAAAAAAAACTGACTCCGGATGTGACGTCGCGTCACATCCGGTGTCTGTTTCCCTCCTCCGTGCAAGAGGGAAGACTGCACGGAGGAGACATCCGGCGGGGGACACGGAGCCGCTTCATGTAAGTACGGGGGGGGGGGGGGGGGCTGGCTGGCACAATATTCCTGGTATCTGACTGGCACTATATTACTGGGTATCTGACTGGCACTATATTACTGGGTATCTGATTGGCACAATATTACTGGGTATCTGATTGGCACTATATTACTGGGCATCTGATTGGCACAATATTACTGGGTATCTGATTGGCACTATATTACTGGGCATCTGATTGGCACTATATTACTGGGTATCTGATTGGCACTATATTACTGGGTATCTGATTGGCACTATATTACTTGGCATCTGACTGGCACTATATTACTGGGTATCTGATTGGCACTATATTCCTGGGCATCTGACTGTCACTATATTACTGGGCATCTGATTGGCACTATATTACTGGGCATCTGACTGTCACTATATTACTGGGTATCTGATTGGCACTATATTACTGGGTATCTGATTGGCACTATATTACTGGGTATCTGATTGGCACTATATTACTTGGCATCTGATTGGCACTATATTACTGGGCATCTGATTGGCACTATATTACTGGGTATCTGACTGGCACTATATTACTTGGCATCTGACTGGCACTATATTACTGGGCATCTGATTGGCACTATATTACTGGGTATCTGATTGGCACTATATTACTGGGCATCTGATTGGCACTATATTACTGGGTATCTGATTGGCACTATATTACTTGGCATCTGATTGGCACTATATTACTGGGCATCTGATTGGCACTATATTACTGGGTATCTGACTGGCACTATATTACTTGGCATCTGACTGGCACTATATTACTGGGCATCTGATTGGCACTATATTACTGGGTATCTGATTGGCACTATATTACTTGGCATCTGATTGGCACTATATTACTGGGCATCTGATTGGCACTATATTACTGGGTATCTGATTGGCACTATATTACTTGGCATCTGATTGGCACTATATTACTGGGCATCTGACTGGCACTATATTACTGGGCATCTGGCTGGCACAATAATACTGGGCATCTGACTGGCACTATATTACTGGGCATCTGGCTGGCACAATAATACTGGGCATCTGGCTGGCATAATATTACAGGCATCTGGCTGGCACTATATTACTGGGCTCTGACTGGCACAATATTACAGGCATCTGACTGGCATAATATTACAGGCATCTGACTGGCACAATATTACAGGCATCTGACTGGCACAATATTACAGGCCTCTGACTGGCACAATATTCCTGGCCTCTGACTGGCACACTATTACAAGCATCTGACTGGCATAATATTACAGGCATCTGACTGGCACAATATTACAGGCATCTGACTGGCACAATATTCCTGGCCTCTGACTGCACACTATTACAGGCATCTGACTGGCATAATATTACAGGCATCTGACAGGCACCATATTCCTGGGCTCTGACAGGCACAATATTCCTGGGCTCTGACAGGCACAATATTCCTGGGCTCTGACAGGCACAATATTCCTGGTATCTGATTGGCACAATATTATTGGTATCTGACTGGCACAATATTCCTGGTATCTGATTGGCACAATATTACTGGTATCTGACTGGCACATTATTACTGGGCTCTGACTGGCACAATATTGCAGGCATCTGACTGGCACAATATTACTAGGCTCTGACTGGCACAATATTACTGGGCTCTGACTGGCACAATATTACTGGCATCCGAAAGTTACAATATTACTGGCATCTGAATGGCACAACAATTATGGCATATGTGTGTGTGTGTGTGTGTGGGGGGGGGGGGGGGGTAACATTAGAGGTACAGGATTGAGGAAGTTGGCTCCATCTAGCCCAGTCTTGGATCATCTCCAGGGTATGGTTCCATTTTGATGTTTAGTTTTTGTTCTTGATATTTTTTGTCGTTTACGATGGTTGTGAGACGACATATAATAGCATGGCCCATGCTAGGTTACTACATGTGTATATTTGTATTCATAGACCTGCTGAAAATGTGGAGAATGTGTGTAATGCATGTTCGCACTCAATAAAGTGTTGAAAAATAAACTTGTATTTAGATGCATTTTACTTTAATTACATAAGTATTTTCATAACAAACAATACATGTGCTTGGGGGGTAAGGGTTTCTTTAACTAATCTAGTAGAAGAGACTCGAGTGCTAAAATCCACGGGTTAGGGGGCGCAAATTACTTGCCTTGCCCCGGGTGCTGACAACCCACGCTACGCCACTGCTCTCTAGTCACAGTATAAGCAGTGTTTAGGTGATACAGACCCTTTATTCTCCCCAGTCACAGTATAAGCAGTGTTTAGGTGATACAGTCCCTTTATTCTCTCCAGTCACGGTATAAGCAGTGTTTAGGTGATACAGTCCCTTTATTCTCTGCAGTCACGGTATAAGCAGTGTTTAGGTGATACAGTCCCTTTATTCTCTCCAGTCACAGTATAAGCCGTGTTTAGGTGATACAGTCCCTTTATTCTCTCCAGTCACAGTATAAGCAGTGTTTAGGTGATACAGTCCCTTTATTCTCTCCAGACACGGTATAAGCATTGTTTAGATGATACAGTCCCTTTATTCTCTCCAGTCACAGTATAAGCAGTGTTTAGGTGATACAGTCCCTTTATTCTCTCCAGTCACAGTATAAGCACTGTTTAGGTGATACAGTCCCTTTATTCTCTCCAGTCACAGTATAAGCAGTGTTTAGGTGATACAGTCCCTTTATTCTCTGCAGTCACAGTATAAGCAGTGTTTAGGTGATACAGTCCCTTTATTCTCTCCAGTCACAGTATAAGCCGTGTTTAGGTGATACAGTCCCTTTATTCTCTCCAGTCACAGTATAAGCCGTGTTTAGGTGATACAGTCCCTTTATTCTCTCCAGACACAGTATAAGCATTGTTTAGATGATACAGTCCCTTTATTCTCTCCAGTCACAGTATAAGCAGTGTTTAGGCGATACAGTCCCTTTATTCTCTCCAGTCACAGTATAAGCAGTGTTTAGGTGATACAGTCCCTTTATTCTCTCTAGTCACAGTATAAGCAGTGTTTAGGTGATACAGACCCTTTATTCTCCCCAGTCACAGTATAAGCAGTGTTTAGGTGATACAGTCCCTTTATTCTCTCCAGTCACGGTATAAGCAGTGTTTAGGTGATACAGTCCCTTTATTCTCTGCAGTCACGGTATAAGCAGTGTTTAGGTGATACAGTCCCTTTATTCTCTCCAGTCACAGTATAAGCCGTGTTTAGTTGATACAGTCCCTTTATTCTCTCCAGTCACAGTATAAGCCGTGTTTAGGTGATAGAGTCCCTTTATTCTCTCCAGACACGGTATAAGCATTGTTTAGATGATACAGTCCCTTTATTCTCTCCAGTCACAGTATAAGCAGTGTTTAGGCGATACAGTCCCTTTATTCTCTCCAGTCACAGTATAAGCAGTGTTTAGGTGATACAGTCCCTTTATTCTCTCTAGTCACAGTATAAGCAGTGTTTAGGTGATACAGACCCTTTATTCTCCCCAGTCACAGTATAAGCAGTGTTTAGGTGATACAGTCCCTTTATTCTCTCCAGTCACGGTATAAGCAGTGTTTAGGTGATACAGTCCCTTTATTCTCTGCAGTCACGGTATAAGCAGTGTTTAGGTGATACAGTCCCTTTATTCTCTCCAGTCACAGTATAAGCCGTGTTTAGGTGATACAGTCCCTTTATTCTCTCCAGTCACGGTATAAGCAGTGTTTAGGTGATACAGTCCCTTTATTCTCTGCAGTCACGGTATAAGCAGTGTTTAGGTGATACAGACCCTTTATTCTCTCCAGTCACAGTATAAGCAGTGTTTAGGTGATACAGTCCCTTTATTCTCTCCAGTCACAGTACAAGCAGTGTTTAGGTGATACAGACCCTTTATTCTCTCCAGTCTCAGTATAAGCAGTGTTTAGGTGATACAGTCCCTTTATTCTCTCCAGTCACAGTATAAGCAGTGCTTAGGTGATACAGTCCCTTTATTCTCTCCAGTCACAGTATAAGCAGTGTTTAGGTGATACAGTCCCTTTGTTCTCTCCAGTCACAGTATAAGCAGTGTTTAGGTGATACAGTCCCTTTATTCTCTCCAGTCACGGTATAAGCAGTGTTTATGTGATACAGTCCCTTTATTCTCTGCAGTCACAGTATAAGCCATGTTTAGGTGATACAGCCCCATTTATTCTCTGCAGTCACAGTATAAGCAGTGTTTAGGCGATACAGCCCCTTTATTCTCTCCAGTCACAGTATAAGCAGTGTTTAGGTGATACAGTCCCTTTATTCTCTCCAGTCACAGTATAAGCCGTGTTTAGGTGATACAGTCCCTTTATTCTCTCCAGTCACAGTACAAGCAGTGTTTAGGTGATACAGTCCCTTTATTCTCTACAGTCACAGTACAAGCAGTGTTTAGGTGATACAGTCCCTTTATTCTCTGCAGTCACAGTATAAGCCATGTTTAGGTGATACAGTCCCTTTATTCTCTCCAGTCACAGTATAAGCAGTGTTTAGGTGATACAGTCCCTTTATTCTCTCCAGTCACAGTATAAGCAGTGTTTAGGTGATACAGTCCCTGTATTCTCTCCAGTCACAGTATAAGCAGTGTTTAGGTGATACAGTCCCTTTATTCTCTGCAGTCACAGTATAAGCAGTGTTTAGGTGATACAGTCCCTTTATTCTCTCCAGTCACAGTACAAGCAGTGTTTAGGTGATACAGTCCCTTTATTCTCTGCAGTCACAGTATAAGCAGTGTTTAGGGGATACAGTCCCTTTATTCTCTCCAGTCACGGTATAAGCAGTGTTTAGGGGATACAGTCCCTTTATTCTCTCCAGTCACAGTACAAGCAGTGTTTAGGTGATACAGTCCCTTTATTCTCTCCAGTCACAGTACAAGCAGTGTTTAGGTGATACAGTCCCTTTATTCTCTCTAGTCACAGTATAAGCAGTGTTTAGGTGATACAGTCCCTTTATTCTCTCTAGTCACAGTATACGCAGTGTTTAGGTGATACAGTCCCTTTATTCTCTCCAGTCACAGTATAAGCAGTGTTTAGGTGATACAGTCCCTTTATTCTCTCCAGTCACAGTATAAGCACTGTTTAGGTGATACAGTCCCTTTATTCCCTCCAGTCACAGTATAAGCCATGTTTAGGTGATACAGTCCCTTTATTCTCTGCAGTCACAGTATAAGCAGTGTTTAGGTGATACAGTCCCTTTATTCTCTGCAGTCACAGTATAAGCAGTGTTTAGGTGATACAGTCCCTTTATTCTCTCAGTCACAGTATAAGCAGTGTTTAGGTGATACAGTCCCTTTATTCTCTGCAGTCACAGTATAAGCAGTGTTTAGGTGATACAGTCCCTTTATTCTCTGCAGTCACAGTATAAGCAGTGTTTAGGTGATACAGTCCCTTTATTCTCTCCAGTCACAGTATAAGCAGTGTTTAGGTGATACAGTCCCTTTATTCTCTCCAGTCACAGTATAAGCAGTGTTTAGGTGATACAGTCCCTTTCTTCTCTCCAGTCACAGTATAAGCAGTGTTTAGGTGATACAGTCCCTTTATTCTCTCCAGTCACAGTATAAGCAGTGTTTAGGTGATACAGTCCCTTTATTCTCTCAGTCACAGTATAAGCAGTGTTTAGGTGATACAGTCCCTTTATTCTCTCCAGTCACAGTATAAGCAGTGTTTAGGTGATACAGTCCCTTTATTCTCTCCAGTCACAGTATAAGCAGTGTTTAGGTGATACAGTCCCTTTATTCTCTCCAGTCACAGTATAAGCAGTGTTTAGGTGATACAGTCCCTTTATTCTCTCCAGTCACAGTATAAGCAGTGTTTAGGTGATACAGTCACTTTATTCTCTCCAGTCACAGTATAAGCAGTGTTTAGGTGATCCAGTCCCTTTATTCTCTGCAGTCACAGTATAAGCAGTGTTTAGGCGATACAGTCCCTTTATTCTCTGCAGTCACAGTATAAGCCATGTTTAGGTGATCCAGTCCCTTTATTCTCTCCAGTCACAGTATAAGCAGTGTTTAGGTGATACAGTCCCTTTCTTCTCTCCAGTCACAGTATAAGCAGTGTTTAGGTGATACAGTCCCTTTATTCTCTCCAGTCACAGTATAAGTAATGTTTAGGTGATACAGTCCCTTTATTCTCTCCAGTCACAGTATAAGTAATGTTTAGGTGATACAGTCCCTTTATTCTCTCCAGTCACAGTATAAGCAGTGTTTAGGTGATACAGTCCCTTTATTCTCTCCAGTCACAGTATAAGCAGTGTTTAGGTGATACAGTCCCTTTATTCTCTCTAGTCACAGTATAAGCACTGTTTAGGTGATACAGTCCCTTTATTCTCTCCAGTCACGGTATAAGCAGTGTTTAGGTGATACAGTCCCTTTATTCTCTCCAGTCACAGTATAAGCAGTGTTTAGGTGATACAGTCCCTTTATTCTCTCCAGTCACAGTATAAGCAGTGTTTATGTGATACAGTCCCTTTATTCTCTCCAGTCACAGTATAAGTAATGTTTAGGTGATACAGTCCCTTTATTCTCTGCAGTCACAGTATAAGCAATGTCAGGCGATACAGTCTCTTTAAAACCTCTCTATTCAGCCCTCCACTTGGGTTATGCTACAAATATTAAGATCATGGCATCAGTTTGCATTTGCAAATATTAAAAGCAGCTGTATATTCTGGCAATGGGACACACATAGAAAGTACTCTGAATGCATCACTCTCTGTGAGGAGGTGTTTTACACAAAGAGAGGGAGCTCCGTGGAAATCACTTTGTATCTCTTTGTTTACATTAGATGTTCTCACCGGTTGTATGTCTATATATTATGCCAAGTGATACTAGGCAGAAACCAAAACATCAGATGCACTACAGTAGATTAGAATTACTTTCTAATAAGATGAATCTGCAGCTGTCTTTCAGCTGATTTCAGCTCCATTTACATTTTGTTTCAAAATTACAAGAGAGAAAACCGGGGAGGCCATTTACATAAATCCATCTAAGCCCAGTTACTGGTTATCAGTGTCTGGAAGATCAACATTCCTCCGCAAACATTCTATCCTCAAATATTAGCCTCCTCCAGCATTCTACTCTCAAATGTTGGCCTCCTCCAGCATGCTACCCTCGAATATTAGCCTCCTCAAGCATTCTACTCTCAAACGTTGGCCTCCTCCAGCATACTACCCTCGAATATTAGACTCCTCCAGCATTCTACTCTCAAACGTTGGCCTCCTCCAGCATGCTACCTCGAATATTAGCCTCCTTCAGCATTCTACCCTCAAACGTTGGCCTCCTCCAGCATGCTACCCTCGAATATTAGCCTCCTCAAGCATTCTACTCTCAAACGTTGTCCTCCTCCAGCATGCTACCCTCGAATGTTGGCCTTCACCACATTCTACCCTTGAATGTTGGTCTCCACCGACATTCGTCCCTCAAATGTTGGTCTCCACCGACATTCGTCCCTCAAATGTTGGCCTCCAACATCATTCTAAGCTTAAATGTTGGCCTCCATCAACATTTTACCCCAGCATGTCAGCCTCCAACAACATTATATTCCCAAAGATTGGCCTCCAGTGTCATTCTACCCTAGAATGAGGAATTATTCTGTAGTATGTCAGTCACTTCTATAGTTTAAATATATAACTTTATTATTATTTGTGCATCTTCTGGTCAGGATTTATAATAAAATAATGGTTACAGTGATAAATTTGGAGCAATCACCATAGAAACAAATATATTGATAATTCAGTTTATGGCAAACGTAGATACCAGTCAACAAATCCAGTGATGTGTATCTTTTCTTACTATTCCCTTTCATGATTCTCGTCCCCTATCTGTTCAGATGGTACAGTCTTAATGCATAGGTAACTCACACCACCGTACAGAAATCCTTCCACTTCAGGTCAAAAAAATAGCACCAAGCTAATGTATGGAAATTAAATCTACACACAGAGCCTGCCAAGCTACAGTCACTTTCATCAATTTTACAGATTGGGGAAAAAAAAAAATCTGTAACTTGTCCATTTCCCTTCTACTTCATTTTCGGTACTTAACTGATTTGATGAACTCATAATGTCAAGGTTAAAACGGTCCACGGTTTGAGAGTAAAACGTCCTTTTTTAATCCATGGATCCAATAAGGACAGATCTAATAAAATGGTGATTAGGTCAGGAGTGTCATACTGTGAGCTTTGCACACTCCATCACAGCAAAGGAATACCAAAAAGAGAGAGAGAGAAAGACTACGCAAGAATTAAAATGATAACCGGTACCATTCCTTTTATTTCCATCCAATAAACACAACTAATGGGGCTCTGTCACCTCAAACTTATTTTGTATAAATAGGTTTCAAATATTAATTCCACCATATTTACATAATGACACAAGGTTCTCAAAGTGGGTGGAGTCACAATCACACGAGGTTCACAGCCGGCAGGCATGTTGGGAAAGACCCAAATTTAGTGGGACAGAACCCCAAAAAAACAGGAATGCAAATCTACAAATCCAGGACTGCTAGCAACTATGGCATTCTCATTTAAAGACTAAACACTACAGGCTTCTGTCTCTGCTCAGAAAAACGGTACTGATTTCAAAGATTTAAAACCATTCATGACCGGGCTGTTTTGGAGATGCTGTGCCCTTCATGACAATGGCTGTTTTTACACTTCTGCGGTGTTTGTGTTTAGCTGTAATTTTCCTCTTTCTCATTTACTGTACCCGCAAAAAATATATATATAGTGCTTTGTTCAGGATAGGAAGGGCTTTCTTTAGATACCATTAATTAACAAAATATAAAATATAATGGGAAAAAAAAAAACACTTTTTCTAACTTTACCTGAAAAAACTTCAAACATCTACGAACATGTTTTTATTTACTAACCATTTTTGTTTTAGCATATTTTAAGGTGACATTTTAGCACTAAGGCTAGCGAAGTGTTTTAAATAGAAACACCTGCAGATAGTTTACCTGCTTCCTCATACATCACAGGTTCTTTGATTGAACCTGCCCTCCCAGCACATTCATGATGGATAAATAAATAACCCCTCCCCAAAAAAAATCAAGCTCTGGGGTTCACTCTGTACAGAGTGTATTAGATTTTAAATACCTGCATCACAGGAGCCGTTTAAAGACATGAATCCGAAGCTTTAAGGCAAAAGCCTGGATTGTTGATTTGCAGAGTGAAGTGTCTGCCAGTTCACTGTATAGAGGATACGCAGTGCTTTATTGTACCATGGAGGTTACACATAAATGTTTCGCTGTAAAATATATTTACAAATGGTGCATTTCTGATATAATTAGTGTTTGCGTATGTTTAGGGGATAGTCGCTGCCAGAGAAAAAAGTACAAATGAGTCCACTGCACAAAAACAGAAAAACACTCTCCCCCATGTCTGTTTGTCTTTTCCTTTTCCCCATGTCTATTGTCTATCTCCTCTACAACCTCATGTCTGTCTCTTTTCTCTCTCTTCCCATGTCTGTCTCTTTTCTCTCCTTTATCATGTCTGTCTCTTTCCTATCCGCCCTCCTGTCTGTCTCTCTCCCTCCTCATGTCTATCTCTCTTCTCTCCCTCCTCCTGTCTGTCTCTTTTCTCTCTCTTCCCATGTCTGTCTCTTTTCTCTCCTTTATCATGTCTGTCTCTTTCCTCTCTCTTACAATGTCTGTCTCGATAACGTTTATGGGACATTATTGGTCATCTCTCCTCAATCTTACATGTCTATAACACCACAGTTTCTGTAACATGAATACGTTAAAACCTATAGCTAATAGACCTATTAGCTGTAGGTTTGTTCATTCTGAAGAACAAAATGCAGTCAATTGAACTGGGTGCAGTTTAGACTATCTACATTGAATTGGCATCCTGGCTATGTGGTTTTGATATGTCTCTCTCTGTTCCCATGTCGGGCCTCTCCTCTCCCTTCCCATGTTTGCCTTTCTCCTCTCCCTTCCCATGTTTGCCTTTCTTCTCTCCCTTCCCATGTTTGCCTTTCTCCTCTCCCTTCCCATGTTTGCTTTTCTCCTCTCCCTTCCCATGTTTGCTTTTCTCCTCTCCCTTCCCATGTTTGCCTTTCTCATCTCCCTTCCCATGTTTATCTTTCTCCTCTCCCTTCCCATGTCTGCCTTTCTCCTCTCCCTTCCCATGTTTGCCTTTCTTCTCTCCCTTCCCATGTTTGCCTTTCTTCTCTCCCTTCCCATGTTTGCCTTTCTTCTCTCCCTTCCCATGTTTGCCTTTCTTCTCTCCCTTCCCATGTTTGCCTTTCTCCTCTCCCTTCCCATGTTTGCCTTTCTTCTCTCCCTTCCCATGTTTGCCTTTCTTCTCTCCCTTCACATGTTTGCCTTTCTCCTCTCCCTTCCCATGTTTGCCTTTCTCCTCTCCCTTCCCATGTTTGACTTTCTTCTCTCCCTTCCCATGTTTGCCTTTCTTCTCTCCCTTCCCATGTTTGCCTTTCTCCTCTCCCTTCCCATGTTTGCCTTTCTTCTCTCCCTTCCCATGTTTGCCTTTCTTCTCTCCCTTCCCATGTCTGCCTTTCTTCTCTCCCTTCCCATGTCTGCCTTTTGAATATTGCTTATGCTGTGAGTCAATGCATTGCATTAGAAGAACTGCAAGCAAATGGGTAAAATAAGAGAAAAACGGGTTTGATATGTGTCTCTGGTGTCTCCTGTTTATTACATCAGCTGTGGCTTTATATTACAAATATACATTTCCCATTAAAAATGAGAAACTCACCAGACCCTGCACACTGTATAGAATAATAAATAGAAGAGCTCAGCTGGCCATGGATAATGCAGAGTTACATCTTTACACACTGTTACTTTATAACAATGCATTATACAGGGCCAACTCTGTTCTTCTAGCAGGAGAAACTCACAAGACCCTGCACAATGTATAGAAGAATATATAGAAGAGCTCAGCTGGCCATGGATAATGCAGAGTTACATCATTACACACTGTCACTTTATAACAATGCATTATACAGGGCCAACTCTGTTCTTCTAGCAGGAGAAACTCACCAGACCCTGCACAATGTATAGAAGAATATATAGAAGAGCTCAGCTGGCCATGGATAATGCAGAGTTACATCTTTACACACTGTCACTTTATAACAATGCATTATACAGGGCCAACTCTGTTCTTCTAGCAGGAGAAACTCACCAGACTCTGCACAATGTATAGAAGAATATATAGAAGAGCTCAGCTAGCCATGGATAATGCAGAGTTACATCTTTACACACATCACTTTATAACAATGCATTATACAGGGACATCTCTGTTCTTCTAGCAGGAGAAACTCACCAGACCCTGCACAATGTATAGAGGAATATATAGAAGAGCTCAGCTGGCCATGGATAATGCAGAGTTACATCTTTACATACTGTCACTTTATAACAATGCATTATACAGGGCCAATTCTGTTCTTCTAGCAGGAGAAACTCACCAGACTCTGCACAATGTATAGAAGAATATATAGAAGAGCTCAGCTGGCCATGGATAATGCAGAGTTACATCTTTACATACTGTCACTTTATAACAATGCATTATACAGGGCCAACTCTGTTCTTCTAGCAGGAGAAACTCACCAGATCCAGCACCATGTATAGAAGAATATATAGAAGAGCTCAGCTGGCCATGGATAATGCAGAGTTACATCATTACACACTGTCACTTTATAACAATGCATTATACAGGACCAGCTCTGTTCTTCTAGCAGGAGAAACTCACCAGGCCCTGCACAATGTATAGAATATATAGAAGAGCTCAGCTGGCCATGGATAATGCAGCGTTACATCTTTACACACTGTCACTTTATAACAATCCATTATACAGGGCCAACTCTGTTCTTCTAGCAGGAGAAACTCACCAGGCCCTGCACAATGTATAGAGGAATATATAGAAGAGCTCAGCTGGCCATGGATAATGCAGAGTTACATCTTTACACACTGTCACTTTATAACAATGCATTATACAAGGCCAACTCTGTTCTTCTAGCAGGAGAACTTGCCAGACCCTGCACAATGTATAGAATATATAGAAGAGCTCATCTGGCCACGGATAATGCATAGTTACATCTTTACATTCTGTCACTTTACAACAATGCATTATACAGGGCCAACTCTGTTCTTCTAGCAGGAGAAACTCACCAGACCCTGCACAATGTATAGAATAATATAAAGAAGAGCTCAGCTGGCCATGGGTAATGCAGAGTTACATCTTTACACACTGTCACTTTATAACAATGCATTATACAGGGCCAACTCTGTTATTCTAGCAGGAGAAACTCACCTGACCATGAACAATGTATAGTTAAGTAGGTGAGATAAAATATTCATCTCACCTCACTTTCAAGGAGTTAATCCCTCAGAATATGTAATACCGAGCTAGTGAATTATATTTACATGTTTTATTGAATGCTCAGCTATACACACTTGAACAAGGGTGTGTTTAATTCAACATGCTTCACCAAACACAAATAATAATAATACTTTTTCAAAAATATTTTTTTTTAATATTCTTGCCGCGAGAGTGAGATTCTATAGTTTAGCACAATGCAGTAATATGAACCCTTGCTCGGTTTATTTAGCATGCTGAAGCACCATAATGGTTTTAAAAGAAACTGAAAAAATAACACAGTTCTGCTAAAACCACTCTTTTATTGTACCATTCGATTAAATCGCCCATTAAGCAGAGGAGCCCACCTATGCCAGGCAGGGAGAAAATCCAGAAAATATAATGAGTCTCACAAAAGAAACACTTCCTTTATCATTCAAATCCTAGAATCCCTAAAGTCGCTAGAAACGCCTGTTTTCTTTGGAGAGACCATTAAAACATGCTGACGGATGGGGATTAAAGAGATGAGGCTTCTGTCGAAGTCTCTAATTTCGGAAAAGGCTATTTTTTTTTTCTCATTTGTCTTTTATCATTCGAGTCAAGTAAGAATTCTGCAGACGTAGGTATTTGACTTTTTTAAAAACGATATTATTTCTTTCACATTTTCTCTAGTACTGGAGATGTTCCAATCAAACCAGAGAAGGGAGAAAAATTAGAGGCCGGGTATACAGTAAACATGCCCCAGGCATTAAGAGCTGGTATGTTGGTTTTTTTTTGCTGAAGCAGCACTTTATCTGACTGTTTCTGGCATAATTCTGAGTCCGTCGTCTAATTATTAAAATCCCTATAGCGATCTCAGTGAACTACAGCAAGCAGCTGAGCATCTAGGCCCCTGGGGGGGACAAGGTTTTGCTTGCAAACAAAACAAAACAAAACTACCTATGTTTGAGTAACTTAGTTATAGATTTGTTTGCTGTTGTCTTGTTCGGTCAGCGGAGATTGGACGTGGATGATTTAAGCCACGTAATTCTACGGAATGATTGTTTGATGGGGATTTAACGTGGATGATTTAAGCCACGTAATTCTACGGAATCATTGTTTGATGGTGGTTGAACGTGGATGGTTTAAGCCACGTAATTATACGGAATGTTTGTTTGATGGTGATTGAACGTGGATGATTTAAGCCACGTAATTCTACGGAATGTTTGTTTGATGGTGATTGACCGTGGATGGTTTAAGCCACGTAATTCTACGAATGTTTGTTTGATGGTGATTGACCATGGATGATTTAAGCCACATAATTATACAGAATGTTTGTTTGATGGTGATTGACCGTGGATGGTTTATGCCACGTAATTCTATGGAATGTTTGTTTGATGGTGATTGACCATGGATAATTTAAGCCACGTAATTCTACGGAATGATTGTTTGATGGTGATTGAACGTGGATGGTTTAAGCCACGTAATTCTACGGAATGATTGTTTGATGGTGATTGAACGTGGATGGTTTAAGCCACGTAATTATACAGAATGTTTGTTTGATGGTGATTGACCGTGGATGGTTTATGCCACGTAATTCTATGGAATGTTTGTTTGATGGTGATTGACCATGGATAATTTAAACCACGTAATTCTACGGAATGATTGTTTGATGGTGATTGAACGTGGATGGTTTAAGCCACGTAATTATACAGAATGTTTGTTTGATGGTGATTGACCGTGGATGGTTTATGCCACGTAATTCTATGGAATGTTTGTTTGATGGTGATTGACCATGGATAATTTAAGCCACGTAATTCTACGGAATGATTGTTTGATGGTGATTGAACGTGGATGGTTTAAGCCACGTAATTCTACGGAATGATTGTTTGATGGTGATTGAACGTGGATGGTTTAAGCCACGTAATTCCACGGAATGTTTGTTTGATGGTGTTTGAACGTGGATGGTATAAGCCACGTAATTCTACGGAATGCTTGTTCGATGGTGACTGAACATGGATGGCATAAGCCACGTAATTCTACGGAATGCTTGTTCGATGGTGATTGAACGGGGATGGTATAAGCCACGTAATTCTATGGAATGCTTGTTCGATGGTGATTGAACGGGGATGGTATAAACCACATAATTCTATGGAATGCTTGTTCGATGGTGATCTAACGTGGATGGTTTAAGCCACGTAATTCGAGAGAATGTTTGTTTGATGGTGTTTGAACGTGGATGGTATAAGCCACGTAATTCTACGGAATGCTTGTTCGATGGTGACTGAACGTGGATGGTAGAATCCATGTAACTGTAGGGAAAACACATTCAAAGACGATTGAATGTGGATGTAGAAGCCACGGATCTTTATACTATGCATGATCAGGGATCAAGGAAGGTTGAACGTGGATGGTAGAAATTAATACACATAACTACACGCAAGGCGGGACCATACTATCCAAAAGCAAAGGCAGCTCACCTTAATATAAAGCAATGTTTTTATTTCAGCCCTTATACAACATCTCAGCAAAAGGCCAGGTAATGCAACAAACCCAGACACAACGCATTTCACAGATACTCCTACATGCTCATTTATATTCACAATCCACAATAACATCAGATTAAAACCATTTTCTCATGTGTATACCGGAAGGACATATTCCAGTACCCGACATGCCTTACTCTGGGGGGTCTACTCAACAAAGAGAGAACTGCAGGGAATTAAAAACTGGATTTTCAAACTTTAGGCCAATGTAGCCGAGTTGGAAAAATTCTCCAATGCAGATGTATGGGAGAATTTCTCAAACTCGGCTACTTTGGCCTTACGTTTGAAATTCCCGTCAATTCTCTCTTTATCATGTACTATGTATGTATCCACACTTAAATTAGCTTTCTACAAACAGATGCTAAACAAATATAGGCATATACAATTTTTAACTGGTACCGTATATTATTATTTTTTGCTACTGGACTGTATTATTATTTTTATTTATCAGCAGTATATATATATTCATATTTTTTTTTTTTTTTCATCCATCTGTGATGGTTTAGTACATACCCACAAGTGAATGCACACGGTTCTTTGCCCGAGGACTGTACTATAGCAGGTAACAGTGTAGAAGGCAGTTGGATCTCATGTCAGCAGATAGGAAAGTTGCTTTAAAAGGAGAATCCAGAGGAGGTGTGAAGTGATAGGCAGCGGAGGGTGAAATTACTTCTACCCTCCTAATCACAGACATTCCTCTGCCAGGAGAGAGAGAGAGAAAAAAAACACCAACTCCTGAAGAGTTCTGGGTACTGTACAACTGTGTGAGTAATCACCAGCTCCATCTTCGGACTTCTCCCCAGTATTGTGTATGAAAGAAAAAAACATCACCGCCAGAAAGGTTAATTCTTAGAGAGTGAAAGAATTCCCACCTCCCCCTATCATTTATTATTATTTCTTCAGTAAAAATTTTATTTGTAAAAGTTTATCTTCCCTTCCGGGGCTGTATTGTCTCATACAGCACATTATAGTTTTGTGGCTGATTCTTTTTAGTTCCCTGTCTCTCAAATGTCTATATTTCAGAGGGGTAGTACCTATTTTCACCCAAAATTGCTCTGTCCTGCTCCCCCCCCCCCCCCTCTGTTGTCCCTATTCTCTAGGGCAGCGAAGGGGTGGCACTCGAAGACCTCAGGGGTGGCCCTCGAAAACCTCAGGGGTGGCACTCGAAGACCTCATTGGTCGCACTCAGCAGGTGCTTACAGTATCACCATCACTTATGGAGGACCCAGTAAATGTTGTGATCCAAGACTGGCATTTGTGTTTATTAGACACTTTAATTCAGAGTTTATACTTGAAATCATTAGCAAGAATGATCAGGGTGGGCTGAAAAAGGCCTGAAATGAGAGGTCACATCATATTGGGTTTCCTGAAGAAGATTGGACACTCAAATTCTAAAATGTTCCCCATCACTGTCCTAGGATCTCAGAATTGTGGATGTGTTAGTTCTTGTAAATAAAATACACTATTCCTATTCTAAACGGCTTTAGAAATGTATTAATTTGCTCCAGATTGGCCCTAAATTCACTTAAAATGCCTTTCCTACAGCCACCCCTTTAACCGAACCTCCAAAACACAAAAGAGTCATGTTGGGAGGAATATAGTTTATTCAATGATACATTGTTGATCCAAGTTAGAAATGGATTAATTGGATCCCCATACAATTGAGCAGAGATTGCTTACCAGTCAAGGGAACGCTTGACCTAAAAATTGTTGTGTGAATGTACAGAATACCAAATCCTTAAAAATCATCTATACATTGGAATTGTAAATGCACAAACTAAGTGAAACAAATGTATTCAAAATATGTCTGTGGGGGTCTCCTGTTTATTCCATCACCTTGTGCCTCTATGTGTCATGATGTTGGCAGTCAAGTATACAATTTATTACACTTCTGTCATGATCTATAGATTGACATCTGGCTGGGATATTAATCGTCTGGGCTAGTTTATAATATACAATGTGTTTTAATCTTTTTCTGCATCAGTTTGCACAGGCCTCAAGGAATTAGATGTGTATGCACCCATCACTGTGTGCCGTCCCCCCCTTGTCTAAAGCATTCTGGGATCGGTTAAAAATTAAGTCCGAGCCATTGCCTACATAGACTAAATTATATTTTAATATAACTCCTCACCTTTTCACGCATTGCACACAACTCCAAACCTCAGTATTTCCGATGTTTTAGCCGCACACTCACCATTTATCAGTGGTTTCAGCCCGACACCTTCGTACTGACGAGATAAATTGGACTTTAAGGCAGGGAACATGAATATAAAGAATTGTGCTGCTTGACAATTTATACTTACACCTATACATCTCACCCTTCACCGAATTTGGACGTCAATGCAAATACACGCCATTCATCCCCCCCATAACCGATAAGAGACATGCTATTCATATTATGTCTCGTTGGACTAAAAAAAAGTGAACTGTTGATTCCACCTTTTTTTTCCTTTGTAGAAAATGAAGAATGAACGGTGTAATCACGGCTATATCTCAACCATGTGTAAGCGAATGGTGAAGAAATTTAAAACGTTGTGTCTTGTAATTCTTCAGTGACTTACTCCTGAAGATGAACTTTCCCGCTCGGCCATTCTTTTTTTTTTTTTTTTCTTACCTCTACAAACACAGTCAAGGAACAAGATGGATGACTACATGTCCACCTTGGCTAGCTGAAGAACCATAGCAACCATTAGAATGACCGTTGGGGATTTCAGTCATTTTCAATAACAAAATGATGTTAAAACTCTAAATGTATTGCGAGTTCCTGTACATTCCGCCACCACGAAATCGCTCCACACGTCGGAATCTTCATGACAGAACCATCTAGCACGCTAATTGCATAATTAATCAACTAGTACTGAGATGTACCATGTCAAAAAGTCAAAGAATTGCATCTTCCCCATCAAAAGCCCCTGAATGCCTAAGAGGCTTCTCTGAAACGATTAAAGTCATACGCAAACACGTAGTGGCTGTTGAAATGGGACCCCAGCGATACTGAAATTCAACTTTAAAAATTCATAGTATCTTTATAGATAAATTATTTTTACCAGATAGGATATAGTAAGAGTTCTCTTGATTTCGACTACATCCTGTGGATGCCATTGTTATCTTACTGAACTCTTCAGAGCAAGAGCTTTTTGGGGGATTTTGTTGTTATGTGTGTGTGTGGTTAACGGTAATTTCTCTCTCAAATAGTGAACCTAGGCAAAATATAGATTATTATTTTGTTAAACTGACCATGCCCCGTGTATACCTTCATGACTTCCCAGGGGCGTAACGTGTCCTAAAGGGGTTAAAAAGGATTACACACAAAAAAAACCAATAATTTTTAAAATAAACTAGAAGGAAACACATGGGAGTTAAATGTGACCTCTACAACTTGAGTAATTTTTCCGACAACTGGCAAGGAGACTAGTCTTTCCGATATGGCTTCCTCCCCATCTAGCTACCTTTAAATTCCTTCCCTTCTACGCTTAGGTACATCAAAAAACAGCTTGGCATAATGATGATTGATAATTTATTACCATGTCAGTCATGGACATCTGTGCCACAGACTTGGAGTATAAATGCAGCATGACTGTAATAAAGCAATTTTCGTTTTTTTTTTAACTTGAACTCAATCTGTTCATGATGGAAGGTCAGGGAGGTCATGCATGGGCCCAGCGATATCTCAATGGAAACCTCTTCCTCAATTCAACCTAGATAATCACTAGAGCATTGGGGTGTGGAAGTTTCCTGAACTGAATGTTTTGAGTTATGACTGTGCGATGAAAAACAGAACATGATAGCCAAACCGAGATTGTATTGAGAGTACTCTTCATTATGTCGTTCTAAACAATTTATCTGCATGCTAATGGGCCAATTCTGGTAATTCTGGCAAAGCTATGAAGCAATGAACTGAAAATATTCCAGTGGCTTCTGCTCGTTGAGTGAGTAAAGAGGAATTAGTATGCCGTAAACGTTTTGCACATTTCCTGTAAAAAAAAAATAGCTCTGGTAACTTGGCACTCCAACATTTGTGAACTGGGTGCAATGGATGTATGATGATTAGGCATCAATGATGCCATAGTGTAAGCATTATTCATAGTGCCCTGATACCTCGGTAAACTCATAGGTGCTGCAAAATATTACTAAGTGAGTCGTCTTTTATGCAATTCGATAATAGCGACACCACTCATTGTTCTGTTTCTGTATTAGTTACGTCTTTTTATTATTCACATTGTGGTGTAACAAGAGATGGCAACTGGGGTCCGGCTTTAATACGAGTATGATAAGCCCATCGGGGATTACCATATTTTGCTGGAACATAAGATACATTTTATTTCAGAGCAAGTCTCATCTCATCTTATGTGTGAGGTCATTCTTATAATCAGACCTCAAAAGCGTGCAATTGCAAGTCTATGTGTGTAATGGCAAGTCATTGAGTTCAGTGGTAGGTCCAGTGGGTGCAATGGAAGGTCCATTGGAAGCAGAGGCAAGTCCATTGAATGTAATAACAGGTCCAGTGGTAGCAATAGCAGGTCAAGTGGGTGCAGGGGCAAGCCCAGTGGGTGCTGCAATGTGGTGTGGTGGCAAGTCTAGTGGGTGCTGCAATGTGGTGTGGTTGCAAGTCAAGTGGGTGCTGCAATGTGGCTGGAATATTTTGCTATGTGGCAATAATGAAAGGTGAGCAAAAGAACTGTAATGAAGGGGGTCAGATCAAGAAATAAAAAAACAATAAATGCATTAGTTTCAATATTATTTTTTATTAGATTTGAAGACCAGTTTACCTCTATTGGGTCATTAAAAGCTGAGTTGGAAAGTTAGCCAAGTGGCAAATTGTTTTTACCTTCCTTATTGATTTGGGACATTTACTTTGTAACATAAATTCAAAAATAAAAACTTTATTGAACCTTCTATACTCCATTGTAGTCATGGTGGGGGGCAGACAGATTGTTTAGAATCTTGGGTTATGTCTTCCTTCTTGGGTTTGATGAAGGAAGATCTGACCCAAGATTCCGAAGAACATGTCCGCCACTTGGTAGACTTATACAGAGCAGAGAGGGCTTTATAGAGATTATTTCATTAAACATTGTTTAGGGACTAGATCATAGTGAGTTTCCCTTGTTAAGATTTCATAAATAGACCTGTTCTCTGCTGAATAACAGGAGGCAGAAGACATTGGAAATGTTATATCTCAGGCATTCTCGAGCTCAGCTGAGAATAATCCCATCAAACCGGCCTAGACTGCCTTTGATATATATATAAAACTAAACCGTAGCTGATACAGTAGTACATATTATCATCTATCACTATCAAAGAGACAAACAGTGCTTCTAATGCAATCTGTCCATTAACCCAAGAGATTAAGAATGGCCGTGATGGAGAGATAGTTAATGCAGACAGCACATGTGACTGGCAACCCAGATCCCATCTGGCATTAAAGGGGCAACGCTAGCAGCTTGATATACCAGATCGGATCATTTGGTTCAGTTCCTCATCAGAATATTTCATAACACAGAGCAAATGGAAAGAATAAAATCAATAATGTCTGTATAGAGCAGTGAGTTCATGATATACCTCATATATCAAAAATATGGGTTTTTGTATAATCTGGAGAATAAATGGCATTAATTTAACTAGCCTATAAAGGAATTTGGTATTTTAGTGGGTGTTAATCACGGGCGCTATATAATATTCTGCCTTACCCTCTTAGCATACAGGGAAAGACAGGTCAATACCGTAGGCGAGTAGCACATGACCCATGATTCTCTGCTTCATTAAAGGTGTACTCAGTGTGGATCTGCGCTGTTCATAGAATACAGACGCACTTCTACCCACTGGACCAGCAGGGACTAGCCACTACTACTCCTTCCAAGGAAAAAGTCATAGAGAGGGTGGGTTTCTATGGTGCTAGGGGGAAAGAGAAAGGAGATGCTGGAAGGAAGTAGACAAGGATCTGTGATGCCGAGGGAAGACACAAAAAACATTCGCCCCCTTGCAAAAATATTTGTGGATGCCCATCATTATCACTGTTACCCACTGGACCAGCAGGGACTAGTCCCTACTCAACCTTCCAAGGACAAGGTCATAGAGGGGGGGGGGGGTTCTTGTGGTTCTTGGGGTGAAACAGAAGGGATATGCTGGGAGACAAGGATCTGTGATGCTGAGGGGAGACAAAAAAAATAATTCATCCCCTCCCTTGCAAAAATATTTGCGGATGCCCATGATTATCAACTCCAGATTTCATGTAGAGCAATAACAGGACTTAAGAGAAAACAAACAAACAGCTTAAACATGTATAAAAGCTTCTCTAACGCGGGTATTGTGGACTGTTGAAATCGCATTCAATACTTATTTCTATTTTCTTCTACGACAAAAATATTTTTCCTTGACAAAGAGTTTATTCTTCCATTATTAAATGTTACAAAAGGCTGCTCCGCATACCAGACACTTTTTTTTTCTTTTTTTAATTTCCTTTCAAGCGGATCTCTTGACTCTAAGAAAAATAAACACATTTATCAGCCAGAAACGGATTCTCGGCTCCTATCGCCTCATCTCGTTAAACGTAAAAGAGTCCAATGTGATTGAGTGCGAGCTAAAGGAAACCTGCTTTATTAATCAGAGACTCGTGTGATCAACTGGATAGAGAGAGCGGCGGAATCGCTCGCTCGCCTTACCTTTCAAGGCCCGGCAGACAAGGAAAATAAACATGATTAGCATAGGAGGACAGTGACCCCCAGTGAGACTAATGAGGCAATTTCTATGGACAATTTGAGCTCTGGTTGTAATATTTCTAGAAATGAAAACATAGAGCCTCATTAATGCGACACGTGGCAACTCAAAGAAGACCAACACAGATGCAACTTTGATGTTGGCTTCCCTTTGAAGTGGCGGAGAAACATACGCTGGCTGCTGTGTGATGATCATATCTCACTGGCGCTGTGTATAAAGCTGTGGGTTTACTGTCGATTGCAGCAAGTAACGGCATCTCATTCTTGACGAGTGTCTGCCATGGAGCTATGAACATTTTTGAGACTAGGTTTCTGTATCACATGGGACTTTAACATATAAGCACGTTGAGTGGTGGCCTTGGGACAACATTACTTATGGGCCCCTGCAATGCCTAACTGAGGAAAGACAACTATTGTCATGGGGACACATTTTTTTTTTTTTGTCTGGTATTCCCAAAGACTATTCCCTCTGGTTTATAAGCTTATGAACATGATCCTCTCTATGCCTTGTGTATCACCTGTCCCTCATTCCCTCTAGATTGTAAGCTCTGTGAGCAGGATCCTCTCTATACCTTGTGTATCACCTGTCCCCCATTCCCTCTAGATTGTAAGCTCTGTGATCAGGATCCTCTCTATACCTTGTGTATCACCTGTCCCCCATTCCCTCTAGATTGTAAGCTTGTGATCAGGATCCTCTCTATACCTTGTGTATCACCTGTCCCCCATTCCCTCTAGATTGTAAGCTTGTGATCAGGATCCTCTCTATACCTTGTGTATCACCTGTCCTCCATTCCCTCTAGATTGTAAGCTCTGTGATCAGGATCCTCTCTATACCTTGTGTATCACCTATCCCTCATTCCCTCTAGATTGTAAGCTTGTGAGCAGGATCCTCTCTATACCTTGGGAATCACTGTCCCCCATTCCCTCTAGATTGTAAGCTTGTGATCAGTATCCTCTCTATACCTTGTGTATCACCTGTCCCCCATTCCCTCTGGATTGTAAGCTTGTGATCAGGATCCTCTCTATACCTTGTGTATCACCTGTCCCCCATTCCCTCTAGATTGTAAGCTTGTGATCAGGATCCTCTCTATACCTTGTGTATCACCTGTCCCCCATTCCCTCTAGATTGTAAGCTCTGGGAGCAGGATCCTCTCTATACCTTGTGTATCACCTGTCCCTCATTCCCTCTAGATTGTAAGCTCTGTGATCAGGATCCTCTCTATTCCTTGTGTATCACCTGTCCCTCATTCCCTCTAGATTGGAAGCTCTGTGATCAGGATCCGCTCTATACCTTGTGTATCACCTGTCCCCCATTCCCTCTAGATTGTAAGCTTGTGATCAGGATCCTTTCTATACCTTGTGTATCACTGTCCCCCATTCCCTCTAGATTGTAAGCTTGTGATCAGGATCCTCTCTATACCTTGTGTATCACTGTCCCCCATTCCCTCTAGATTGTAAGCTTGTGAGCAGGATCCTCTCTATACCTTGTGTATCACCTGTCCCCCATTCCCTCTAGATTGTAAGCTTGTGATCACGATGCTCTCTATACCTTGTGTATCACCTGTCCCCCATTCCCTCTAGATTGTAAGCTTGTGATCACGATGCTCTCTATACCTTGTGTATCACCTGTCCCCCATTCCCTCTAGATTGTAAGCTCTGTGAGCAGGATCCTCTCTATACCTTGTGTATCACTGTCCCCCATTCCCTCTAGATTGTAAGCTTGTGAGCAGGATCCTCTCTCTACCTTGTGTATCACCTGTCCCCCATTCCCTCTAGATTGTAATCTTGTGATCAGGATCCTCTCTATACCTTGTGTATCACCTGTCCCCCATTCCCTCTAGATTGCAGCTTGTGAGCAGGACCCTCTATACACCTCTGATCACCCTGCCTCACCTCTCCCCTATTCCAGAAACTGTAGACTGTATACTGATTGTAGACTGTAACATAAAAGGCATGTTTTATCCCAGCCAGTCAAAGCAGCTGACTGACCAATAAAACAAATCTGTCTGCCTTAGCAATTGTATAAACAAACTAGTAATATCAGGTAAAACAGCACGTTGATGTTTAATAATTAAGGTATGCAGTCTATTGATGTGCCGGCCGTAAAATACTATTTGCTAGCATATGATTTATAATTCCGCTCGCCGCAAACAGATGAATATTTTTAGAAATGCTTTTAACATAGAGGAATAAAACAGGTCTCCCACAGTGATAAGAGTTCATGCATATCACAGCTGTCTATCAATATTATCATGAAAAAAAACAACACACTGGAAATAGCATTTTTTTGTAAAGTAAGTTGGCTTCTAAAAAATATATATTCTCTTGCTCTGTTTTAAACAAGCGCATATTAGTACCGTAGTCAAGTATGATTTGTAGAGTTGTGTAAATGGTTTGCATTAAAGCAGCAGATCTTGCCAAAAAACAAATGATGATGGTGGTGTCTGGGGGGAAAGGCGTAGCAACAGAGCAAAACTACACTTGATTTACTGACGAAAATGAATCTAAAAAGGCGATTTATTGGATGGCCTCCTGTAGCTCTGTTGGGGCTGTCAAATAGTTATGATGGTTTGTAATTCATATGCAAAGAGAGATGTATGCACTTTCCAAATCAATCATGTTGGATAGAGATAAACAAGTCCATTTTCTAGAAGTATTGTTGTTTTTTAACTGAAAAGGCAAGTTTTTTTTAAATAAAATATCCGTCTCGGATTGGCAGATCCTGTCCTATGTTCACAAGGCTTTCAAAGTTGGTGTATCATAGAACAACACAATTCAAGGATCGGCAAAGAAAGTGACCAGTCGCAACGTCTTTGCTCTGAAAGATTTCGCTAGCCTCTATTGGGTCTGTTGACTAATATACGAGAATAGCTGGAGGAGGCCGACTTTGGATTTCGACTTTTTCATTTTGGGACTGAGTCAAATTCGTCACCCGAGTTTGACTTAGTCTCAAAAATAGCTTTGATCATTTCAGGGAGGCCTGATGAAATCTTGCGAGAGTTGTAACGTTGCCTGAGTCATCCTCCAAAGTCGACCTTCTCGAGATATTCTCGAATTTTACTCAATAGACCCATAGGTCTCTGTGGAATGTCCAAAGCAAGGGATGGACACGAGAGGTTGAACAACGTCCACACAGTGGTTCAAGAGTTCAGGAAGGATGAGCACAGCTAAAAAAACAACAACCTCATGTTACCCCAGACAGTCTGGGTTCAGGACAACTATCCTGTGGTCCTGGCTTCATTTTTTGGTTTCCTAACAACTGTATTGACACATTGATAGACAGTGTTACTGCGTATGCCCATTATTGTGGCCACTTCCTTTTTAAAGTCATTCTTCTAATTACAGGAGTGCTCAGTGTATGACATCATGAGGAGGGATCTGTTTTGTTCGTGGAACACACAAACCCCCTGATGCCCATCTGGACCAACAAAGACTAGTACCTACTCCTTCAACCAAGAACAAGGTCCCAGCCAGCGTGGGTTTCTGTGGTGCTAGGGGGAGAGAGAAGGGAGATGCTGGGAGGAAGCATACAAGTATCTGTGATGCTGAGGGGAGCCCAAAACAAGTCGGCCTCTCTAATCCTATAATATCTTGTTTATTCAGTATAGTGCTTTTGATAAAGCAGGATAATGCTACTGAGAAGTGTTCAGTGGACACGTATACACCGAGCAATCGGTCAAGAACAGAATATACAGTGTTGTGTAATTTTCACAGGCCTCGAGCTGACTGATTTATTATGAAACTGCTTCTCCCCCTGCCCCAACCTTGGCCTTTTCACATCATTTAATTCAGGGAGATAATGCTGACTCCTTGAGAAGGCTTAGAGCACAAGGTTATTATTTGCCACCCACACAAGTAATAATCATTGCGCACTTATACCTGGCCAGGAAGCCAAATATCCTCGAAGATGGTGCACACTGAAAGCAAGCAGAGGGATGCTGTATTATTTTTTTGGTCTGTGTCCTCCGTCCCCTGTTTCTGTACCTCTTCCATTTAGTGCAATTCTGCACATTATATTGATCTGGAAACCAGTGGCTTGACGTAGACTCATCTGTGACCAAATTCATGATCAATAATTTATAAACACCTTTGTTGAAAAAAATGCCACGTCCCCTATTTATTTATTTTGTAAGGTAACCCCTCATTTCATAATTACTGCTACATTTTATGGTTAACTTCATAGCACCAGCATTATTTTGTTTATAAATCGAACTCGAATAATATTTAACCTTTTGTTTTTTCCTACTATACATTTAATCCACCGCATTTATACAAATGCTGGAAACCTTAGTTTTACAACTTATTTGGATGGAGCGACATTTAAAATAGCCGAGTTGGAAAAATTAATTTAGCTAAATTGGAAGAGTTTTTCCAACTCTGCTACTGCGGCTTTAGGATTGTAACATCTATATTTGTGTGAATGAATGCAAACATTTTGGGAATTTAACTTTAATATGCATTTGAAAAGGTAAGTTATTTCTTCATGGTGCTTTAATTATTTTTACCCCTGCGCCATCAGTCCACCCATGCCATTAACCGTATAGCACATCAAATGCCCATTAATCCTAGCTGGCCCATTGATTTACATCATTTTATGTCGATAAGCATCTAGCAGCGGGATTCATAATGCACCCTTTATATCAGTCCATAGTATTTACAAATCAATCAATCTGTTTAGTGTAAGTGTTTACATTAATCTCTCTGCCAATACATGTGCTCACAACATCTGTCTATTAATCTGTCTTTCTGATATATTCATTACTTGAGTAAAGTGAGGACCACCATCCATTAGAACTCAATCCCAAAGCTGTGAGAGGTAGGAGGACATTAGATGTGTATGTACTGACGTAGGGGATTTGGTTAATAATGAATTAGACTCCACGTTTAAAGGAAATCTACGAAAAGGAAATCTGAAACTGGAATAATGCTGTTGAAGAAACAAAGTGTTGAACATCACGTGTAGAGCAATCTCATGGGGAGAACAGGAAGGGCAGTGCAATGTAACAGCAGTACTATCCTGCATCAAATACCATGCACAGGAAGTTTAATGCACGATGTAGGTCAATGCGTGAGGCAAAAGATGATGCACATTCCAAAACAGAGTTCTACATGAGAGGAAGTGCAACATTATGCTACAGGATAGGAAGTGCAATGCTATGTCATGTCGTACAGGACAGGAAGTGCAATGCTATGTTATGTCGTAGAGGACAGGAAGTGTAATGCTATGGCAAGTGCTACAGGACAGGAAGTGCAATACTATGCCAAGTGCTTCAGGACAGGAAGTACAATGCTATTCCAAGTGCTACAGGATAGGTAGTACAATGCTATGCCATGCTACAGGACAGGAGGTTAAATTATACAGGATGCTGCAGGACAGGAAGTAGAATCCTGTAGAGAGCTATAGAACAGGAAGTAGAATCCTGCAGAGAGCAACAGGAAAGGAAGTAGAATCCTGCAGAGCGCTACAGGACAGAAAGTAGAATCCTGCAGCAAGCTAGAGGACAGGAAGTAGAATCCTGCGGAGAGCTAGAGGAAAGGAAGTAGAATCCTGCAGAGAGCTAGAGGATAGGAAGTAGAAACCTGCAGAGAGCTAGAGGACAGGAAGTAGAATCCTGCAGAGAGCTAGAGGACAGGAAGTAGAATCCTGCAGAGAGCTAGAGGACAGGAAGTAGAATCCTGCAGAGAGCTAGAGGACAGGAAGTAGAATCCTGCAGAGCGCTACAGGACAGAAAGTAGAATCTTGCAGAGAGCTAGAGGACAGGAAGTAGAATCCTGCAGAGAGCTAGAGGACAGGAAGTAGAATCCTGCAGAGCGCTACAGGACAGAAAGTAGAATCCTGCAGAGAGCTAGAGGACAGGAAGCAGAATCCTGCAGAGAGCTAGTGTTGTGGATACAATGTCTCTTTTACTATTATATATTTGTGTTTATGTCTTATTTGGCACGCTTCCCTAAAAGGTCATAATTTCTTACAGATGCTCACGTATAAGCATTGCATTCCTTTGTCTGTTTAATCTTTTACACATGTGTTCAAATAAGCTACTTCCTATGGAAACTCCTCCCATCCAAGCTACCCCTTCCCCCCTGTTAAGGAGCAAGTCTCATGTAACACATTTTTATAAAGACCAGCTTCCGGTACTAACTCCTCCCACTTTCTCTTGTACAAGTTATCACATGCCACGTGAATCACTGTTAAAGTAACAGTAACTGTTCCCCCTGGAGCCCCGATTTGTTCAGTAAACTACTCACTCCCCCCTCCCATCGTGTAACCAAGATGGAGCTGGAATGTGGGTGGAAGAACTCTATAAAGATGACATCACATTCTGTAGGGTGGGCTTAAAAGAAGACCCTCCAACTTTTAGCCAATTGTTGAACGTATATTGTATCTTTAAACTATGACTGTACTGTGACGTATTCCTGCTTTAAAAGGAATCCCCCACTCTGGAAAATAAAGGTTTGCCTCAGGTTTTTCACTGATCAGAAACTTTGTCTCCGGTGTGAATTACTTCTAGGGGAGAGCGCATTAGTTGATCAATTTTAAGGAGTAGATAGACAATAAAGCAAAGTTTGCTTTGATCCAAATCACTAGAGGACAGGAAGTAGAATCCTGCAGAGAGCTAGAGGACAGGAAGTAGAATCCTGCAGAGAGCTAGAGGACAGGAAGTAGAATCCTGCAGAGAGATAGAGGACAGGAAGTAGAATCCTGCAGAGCGCTACAGGACAGAAAGTAGAATCCTGCAGAGAGTTAGAGGACAGGAAGTAGAAACCTGCAGAGAGCTAGAGGACAGGAAGTAGAATCCTGCAGAGAGCTAGAGGACAGGAAGTAGAATCCTGCAGAGAGATAGAGGACAGGAAGTAGAAACCTGCAGAGAGATAGAGGACAGGAAGTAGAATCCTGCAGAGAGCTAGAGGACAGGAAGTAGAAACCTGCAGAGAGCTAGAGGACAGGAAGTAGAAACCTGCAGAGAGATAGAGGACAGGAAGTAGAATCCTGCCCATTGCAAGGAAGTGCAATCATATACAAAAAAAAAAGGCTACAGAGCAGGAAGTAGAATCCTGCATAAAGTGCTTTAAGACCAAAATACTAGACGGGAAGAACAACTTTACATAACATATTCCAAGACAGGAAGTACAATCAAGCAAGACAGGAAGTGCAATCCTGTATAAAGTTCCTCATGGCAGGAAGCGCACTCCCACAAATCCCATCGCACATCGGCAGAGCATGCCTTTGCTTGTTAGAGTTTCATAGCTATTTTTACTCTGACAGCAACACATTCCAGTCATAGATTTCTACTTGAACGATGAATAAATGGTCCATCCATCATCCTAGGACCGGCTTCTCGATAAGCAGCTTTCCTGGATCTTTCTCTGTACCAGTCGGATGTCTTCTGGTGCCATGTCAGACTAATGATGCCACTGCTGCATTGCCTCATTTCCTTTCTTTGGCTAATGGCAGTAATCTGATAATTGCACTTGACTTTTCGATATTCTTTACATGGAATCTAGTAAAAAAGACTGCAATAATGATAGCTGACAGTAAGAGAAAAGGGGGAAAAAAATATTCATTCTGGAAGTTATTTAAACCTCTAAGTAACATGATCTGTTCAAAATGAATTCTTGCCAGTCATTGTGTAGAAAATAACTTTTGGTGGTGATGTACAAATCTTCCCGCACAGTGAGGCGTCGGAAAGTTTTTTTTTTTTTTTTAAAGGCTCAAACACATTTGGTTATGTATAATGGAACTTGCACTTTTTTTAAAAATACTTGCTGACACTTTATTGTGCGGTAATAGAACCCATGCTAAATAGTTTTTTGGACTGTACGCCAACACTAATCAACCCTGATTCCGATAGGTGTGTTGTACTGGTGCAACTCGTGAAGTTTGGGATTGGCACATGTAGAGTTTTTTTGGGAGTCTGCTTCATTTGTAACCACACAAGGGGATAGCACCACCATTTGGCCTTCTTTATGCATAACCCCCCATTGTGTGTGCCTTTGGATAAACGGGATAGCCATAGGACAGCTTTGAGCTCTTACAGAGTAGCAGGATCACATCTCCATTTTATTTTGCTGACTGCACATACATACTGTCTGAGCTGCGAGTCCCTCCTAAAATATAGTGGGGGAATCACAGGACTGGTGGGATGTGATGTCATGAGTGCCGCAGGGTGGTCATGCACAGTGCCCCTCCATGATTCAACTAAACAAGCACAGGAACTCTTAATGTACATGCTCACTGAGCACCTCGTACATATTGGGGGTCCTAGAACAGCCCGGTTGTTAATACTGTATTATTTAAAGGGACTGTATGAGCTAAACATAGTTTTTAAGTTGAATGTAGAGAATCAGACATGATCTATACATAAGCGTCTGCTAAATAAATAGAGAATCACAGGGAACTGAGATGGGAATTTCAAGGCCACAGTCAGTGAGTTGGAGAAATTCACTTATTCAGCTGCATTGGAAAGATTCTCTAAATCAGCTGCATTGACCTAAAGTTTGACATTTCCTTCTCAATTGCCTGCAGTCCTTTCTTCGTTGCGTAGACCCTTTTGGGTTAGAAAAATTGCAAGTAAACGCCTAAAATAGGAGAAAAATACAAATGGCAGATGAAAGCCTCTGAGCTCTCATGTAATCCAGTAATATCAATGTAAATACTGTATATTAGTAAATAAATCCCTGTTACTGGGATGTAGCTGTGATGTGAGGCATGGTTGGGAACCTGCCGTTGGCGTGTCAGGTCTGCACACGTGTCATTGTATGACCCTTTGTGGGCATGGGGGGATCCGAGCATGCATGGAAAGGCTATATCACAGCTTAAGGGGGCTGCACACTGAATACACTGCTGTGCGTTAGCATCCTGACAGGTGTGTGTGGAATTTGCAACTTGGGGAAAAATATTAAAAAAAAGTTTGGGGGATAACGGATAATTTTGGATTATGGATTTTTGTATAAGGCATATTCAACCTGAGAAGCACAGACGTTTTTTGTCTATACATTGTACAGCCAATCACACTGTATTCGCAGCATGCTCACACCTGTTTGTTAAGCTTAATTTTACACAACAGTATTATTTGCACCGGTGACTAGCTTATCGCTCTGACATTTTTCTTTTTGATTACAGCCCTGGAGTAAAACAGGGGGAATGTGGTCATCCTACCATCGACCTGTCCATCAATTCGTCGAGAGTCCTAGTGTTCTAAATTAATCCTGGGAGGAGGAGCCATGGAGCAGCAGCTGAAGTTCTTTTCAGCAAAGTTTGCTTGTATTTTACAATAGAGTATTAGCAGCTTACAGAAAGCGTGTGCTACATCCATGAAGCAAGAAATTATCATAGCTCGTATTTCATTTGGTGAAAGGGAGCACCATCTAGTGGTGAATTGGCCTCACTGCAGCCTTCGGTCCCTTGTCCTTCATCGAGAAGGTCATCGAGTATAAATGTATATATTATATAGGGAGCACAATTCAGCAAAAAGACTCTCCTGCACATCTGTATGCGTTTCTGGAATCCATTAGCTGGGTGGCTCCTAATCATGTCTTCTTTGAACATTTGTTCAATGGTGCTTTTACATATTTCCAATTGAAAGTAGTCCATTTGCATATCAAAACACAAACTAATGACATCATAATTCCGTAGCAGTTTAGGTTGAAGAAAATAAAAATAATGTTATCCATCCAGTTCAAACCTTTTCCTAATGCTTGTTTACTGCTGTTCCTCCAAAATAAAAGCAACCCATCACCCACCTTATTTCAGAAATGTTTAATTCTGCTTTCAAAGGGGGGAAAAAAAATCCTTCTTGGATCAACAAGCACTAAATGAATCTGAATGCCTATACTAACATGCATGGCCCTGATCCATTAAAATAGTATCCAGGCCCCTTTTAAAGGCATCTAACATATTTGCTGGAACCACTTCTCAGGCAGCGAATTCCATATCTTTATTGTCCTTACTGTAAATAATCCCTTTCCGCTGTCGTAGATTTAATCTCCTTTCTTTGAGTCTTAGCGGATGACCTCTCGTCCTTTGTACGATCATCAACAGGAGACTTACTACAGACACAGTGAAAACACATGTTCCTTTTAATCAGGGCCTTTTGCTTGGAGCACATTGGAGGTTGGGAATATAATTCTCCACAATCTCATGGGTCGGGGAAATGAGTCACGCGTCAGCGCGCTGGAGAAACAAGTGGCGGACATCTTCCACACATGGAGGTAGCGGCAGTATTAGGTGCACCTTCTTTATAAAATTTATTAGATAATTTTTGATGTTATTTGTCAATCTCTTCATTGCCAGAATAAACACTGTTTAGGTGATGGAGCCCCTTTAACACAGAGTTAATGACTGCTACATCTGCACCTAGCCAGCCATCCATTCCCCATCCAATATTTACTCATATATTCATTGTATCTCCATCTTCCATCATGTCCTTCTGGGTCAGTAATGTAACCTCGATCCCACAAAGCCAAAAAGTGAACCACAAATCCTAGTTTTTCCTTCTGAATAAAAACCCTGTGTGTATTCTTCTGTATCTGCGTGTTGTCATTTATATTTGAAGCTTCGTTGTATTCTGAATCCCGGAGCACCATGTGAGTTATAATGCCCCGTCATATTCCGTAGCTGCCAACAGTCTTGAATTTATAGGGGCAGTGACATTCTTTTGGGTCTTGTCACGTCAAATCTGTCTCTGTGCACAGGCAGTGCTGTGTTTAAGCTGAGTCCAAGAAACATACACAGTCTAAACGAGGAGTATTGAGTTCAAGTCTATCATATTCAGAAATCCTGAGCATCATGGGAGTTATACATCTCAGTCATATTCAGAAACGCTGAGCATCATGGGAGTTATACAGCTCAGTCATATTCGGAAACGCTGAGCATCATGGGAGTTATACATCTCAGTCATATTGGGAAACGCTGAGCATCATGGGAGTTATACATCTCAGTCATATTCAGAAACGCTGAGCATCATGGGAGTTATACATCTCAGTCATATTCGGAAATGCTGAGCATCATGGGAGTTATACATCTCAGTCATATTGGGAAACGCTGAGCATCATGGGAGTTATACATCTCAGTCATATTGGGAAACCCTGAGCATCATGGGAGTTATACATCTCAGTCATATTCAGAAACGCTGAGCATCATGCGAGTTATACATCTCAGTCATATTCGGAAACGCTGAGCATCATGGGAGTTATACATCTCAGTCATATTCAGAAACGCTGAGCATCATGGGAGTTATACATCTCAGTCATATTCGGAAACGCTGAGCATCATGGGAGTTATACATCTCAGTCATATTGGGAAACGCTGAGCATCATGGGAGTTATACATCTCAGTCATATTCGGAAACCCTGAGCATCATGGGAGTTATACATCTCAGTCATATTCAGAAACCCTGAGCATCATGGGAGTTATACATCTCAGTCATATTCGGAAACGCTGAGCATCATGGGAGTTATACATCTCGGTCCTATTCGGAAACCCTGAGCATCATGGGAGTTATACATCTCAGTCCTATTCGGAAACCCTGAGCATCATGGGAGTTATACATCTCAGTCATATTCGGAAACGCTGAGCATCGTGGGAGTTATACATCTCAGTCATATTCAGAAACGCTGAGCATCATGGGAGTTATACATCTCAGTCATATTCAGAAACGCTGAGCATCATGGGAGTTATACATCTCAGTCCTATTCAGAAACGCTGAGCATCATGGGAGTTATACATCTCAGTCCTATTCGGAAACCCTGAGCATCATGGGAGTTATACATCTCAGTCATATTCAGAAACGCTGAGCATCATGGGAGTTATACATCTCAGTCATATTTGGAAACCCTGAGCATCATGGGAGTTATACATCTCAGTCATATTCAGAAACGCTGAGCATCATGGGAGTTATACATCTCAGTCATATTCGGAAACGCTGAGCATCATGGGAGTTATACATCTCAGTCATATTCGGAAACGCTGAGCATCATGGGAGTTATACATCTCAGTCCTATTCGGAAACGCTGAGCATCATGGGAGTTATACATCTCAGTCCTATTCGGAAACCCTGAGCATCATGGGAGTTATACATCTCAGTCATATTCGGAAACCCTGAGCATCATGGGAGTTATACATCTCAGTCATATTCAGAAACGCTGAGCATCATGGGAGTTATACATCTCAGTCATATTCAGAAACGCTGAGCATCATGGGAGTTATACATCTCAGTCCTATTCGGAAACCCTGAGCATCATGGGAGTTATACATCTCAGTCATATTCAGAAACGCTGAGCATCATGGGAGTTATACATCTCAGTCCTATTCGGAAACCCTGAGCATCATGGGAGTTATACATCTCAGTCATATTCGGAAACCCTGAGCATCATGGGAGTTATACATCTCAGTCATATTCGGAAACCCTGAGCTTCATGGGAGTTATACATCTCAGTCATATTCAGAAACGCTGAGCATAATAGGGATAATATGCCTTGTTACCCCCCTGATAGAGATAATATGCCTTGTCCCTCCCCCTCCTGATAGGGTTAATATGCCTTGTCCCCCCCTCCTCCTGATAGGGTTTATATGCCTTGTCCCCCCCTGATAGGGATAATATGCCTTTCCCCCCCTGATAGGGATAATATGCCTTGTCCCTCCCCCTCCTGATAGGGTTTATATGCCTTGTCCCCCCCTGATAGGGATAATATGCCTTTCCCCCCCCGATAGGGATAATATGCCTTTCCCCCCCTGATAGGGATAATATGCCTTGTCCCCCCCTCCTCCTGATAGGGTTTATATGCCTTGTCCCCTCCTCCTCCTGATAGGGTTTATATGCCTTGTCCCCCCCTCCTCCTGATAGGGTTTATATGCCTTGTCCCCTCCTCCTCCTGATAGGGTTTATATGCCTTGTCCCCCCCTGATAGGGATAATATGCCTTTCCCCCCCTGATAGGGATAATATGCCTTGTCCCCCCCTGATAGGGATAATATGCCTTGTCCCCCCTCCTCCTGATAGGGTTTATATGCCTTGTCCCCCCCTGATAGGGATAATATGCCTTTCCCCCCCTGATAGGGATAATATGCCTTTCCCCCCCTGATAGGGTTAATATGCCTTGTCCCTCCCCCTCATGATAGGGTTAATATGCCTTGTCCCCCCCTGATAGGGATAATATGCCTTTCCCCCCCTGATAGGGATAATATGCCTTTCCCCCCCTGATAGGGATAATATGCCTTGTCCCTCCCCCTCCTGATAGGGTTAATATGCCTTGTCCACCCCCTCCTGATAGGGTTAATATGCCTTTCCCCCCTGATAGGGATAATATGCCTTGTCTGCAGGATAATGTATTCCTATTGACAGCGGCAGATTAGAGCTGCCAGTGGGAATGTGCTCCTCGTCCCCTTATTATTAAGGGAATTAAAGCACACGGACATGTTAATGTTCTCAGCGGTTCCCTCCCGTCCCAGCCCCCCCCCCCCCCCCCGTTGCGCCTGCCCTAACGCATTACCCACATGTTCCAGCCTCGTTCCAGCTGCCTTTGTCAAGTGCCTGGTGGAAGGTATAAAAGGGTACAGAGAAAAGAATGACACGTCTGCCTCGGAAAAAAGTCAGAACATTATGTAGACTTTCCAAAATCCCTTCAAAGGGAGCACCCCAGGAACCACAGCATCGCCAAGACAGCTGCTGGGCTCTCGCAGGGAGGGGAAGAAAAATCCAATCTTTTTGAGCAAGTTTGAGCTACAAACTTTATTTCTTAAAGGAGACAATCCACCCAGATTATTTTTTTTTATGTGAAATGCACGGATTTTAAAACAATGTACAGTTCTTCTGCAGTTTTACAACCTATCGTATAGGCCATTTCCCTCTCTCTGTGCCTACCTTTCATATCCACACCATCCATTTTTTTTTTACTATTGTTTTTGGAAATAGAATAAAAGGGGAAAAAGTTGGTTTAACTTGGCACTTTTTTTTTTTTTCCATTTTGAAAGTATTCTAGGATTTTTCAGTATTTTGTTCTACCGAGAATTCAGAGCTTTAAAACCTATCGCAGGATCAACCGGTCTCTCTGACCCGTGTTTAATTGGCCACTTGAGTTCCCATTGTGGATCTTCTGCTCTGTGGGATAGCGGTGTGAAACAAATCCCTGGGGAAATTACTGTCAGGAGAGGAGCGTCAAGTCTCTCAAGGCCGACACAAAAGAGACCAAGAAGCTCGGGTAGCTTTACGATAAAAATAGAAGCAGTTGGTGCACATCTGTATGATGTGAAAGACATCAGCTAATGACCAGACTGTAGGGTTAGACAAAGTGTCTGTACATTCACAGCAGTGACCAGGACAAGGTCAGCGAAGGTTCCATCATTGAATTATTTATCACAAACTTTAAAGGACAACTAAGCTTTATTTTTTCAATTGTGCTTCCAAATATATCTAAAAAAATGAGTCTGGGAATAAACTGGCATGTACTTTTGATAATACATGCCAGTTTGTCGTCCGATCGCCAGCTGCCATGCTTCCATGGAGAAGCAGAGAGCCAGGTCTGGTCGGCGACTGGCTCTTAACAGGATCCCCTCCAGTGGATCCCATGCATAAACCAGGATCTCCCGCTATGCTAGTACAGCGAAAACCCCCGCGTTCTGCAGAATCCGATCAGACGAGGTGGGTAAGTCCCACTCTGATTGGCTGTGAGTGACACTGTCAGCGCTCACAAGCCTACAGGCCGTGTGAATTCTATTAAGATATGCTTAAACAACACGATAGTGAATCTACTCCACTTTTCATTATAAAGAGCCCTACTTAGAAATAGGCTTTCCAGCCTGTGCTACAATATATGCACCTGTTACAAAAACTGTACTAATTACACAACTCTTTTCATGTGTACATTTCCTCAGGTACCAGCATTAATACCAACTTAAATAAGGAAACCTAACCACCAGACGCCTGGTATCTGTACCTAGGGTTGCCACCTGGCCGGTATTTTACCGGCAGGCCGGTAAAAAAATTGGCATCAGGCCAATGTTAAGTCTATGGAGACAGTGCCAAGGCCGGTATTTTTTTGAAGAAAAAGGTGGCAACCCTATCTGTACCGGGAGGCTGGAGCTCAACCTCCCGTTACGTAACGCCTTGTCATGTCACATAACCCCTTCCCCGTTTTTTGTTACACTCTTCCTGTGACCCGGGAACAAGTATTTTAATGTTGAAAGGAATGCATATAGCAACTACGAGATTGGCTTAAGGTTTATATAAGAAAAAAATGTGTTCACTATTCCTTTAATTACATTACCTGTGCTAAACGCAGGTGAAGCCTTACACTATAGACCAGAAGAGAGTGAGAAGATTATGATAAGCTATCACACCCATTTCCTGTCAATCAAAATAATCAAAAAACGCAATCTCACTGTACGTCTTGTGACATTTTTAGACTGCATGCTTTTTTTTTTCTGGAAGATTTCTTGCAAAAAATAAAAGGTTTTGTTAAAACGAACAAATGACAGACATTTGTAATTTTCTTCCCCATTTTTTTTAAAGTTGCAGAGAAATGTACTAAATGAGTATCTAGAGAGCTGGATCCCTTATTTATTATTAAAATAGTGTCTCCGAGGATAAGCGGGATTCTGACTGGAGGCAGGTTTGGTATCTTCTGAAACAAAGTCATGTTTTGGAAGATATTAAACTGCAAGTAAGACAGCAGTGTGAATTGAGATCTCACCTGGGTCTTAGTTTGCTGCCAAGTGAATAGGTGCCTGCCTAGAGGTAATGAACAGACAGAGGGAATAATGACATCAGCATCTGAAAAGCATCATTTGGAAAAATATAGGACATTATTCAATTATGGTACCTTTATAAATAGGCCTGTTATAATGCTGAGAGATATGCATTATAAAATGTGTTAAAATAATAAATGTTAAATGAGAAAGAGAGAGTCTGATTCCACAATAATGGCTATTAACTGCACATTCTCACTACTTCTCTCCTCAAAAATGATTTTCAGTGTAAACCCACAGATGGCCTGTAAATTTGTTTAAAGTAAAAAAATAAAAGTGAATTTCACATTAACAAAAACATATAAAAAATACCAAAAATAAGCTAGGTGGTACTGTCCCTTTAACAGATGCCGGGCTTGCCAAAGTTACAAGAAACAACATGGGGGTGATCTATCCATGGATAAACAAACTGCTTAAAAGGTAAGGTTTAAAAGTGTTTCAAAAATAGAAAAAAACAAACCACATTCATTTTAATTCTTGCTTTAAATAATTGGTATCCGTTAAGATATTAGATTATACTCCCTATCCCGGCGCCCATAGCACAATGCCTTTTTTGCACCATTTCTCTGCTGAATCTGGAGAGAAAGGAAACCGCCGTGTTCTGTTTTTCTTGCCGGCGAGTATTGATCCGATAACTATCGTTTGAAGACGCCTGAAGAGGTACAATGACATCTCAGCGCTTGCCGGAATTCTCAGAGAACACAAAAAGAAAAGGCACAAAAGGTGACAGTGTGACCCAAATATTAGGTTTTTTCAAACTTTGATTCAGAAAGGCAAATAGAACATTCGTAGGGTTTGGTTTATTTTCTTCACAGCGTTTCTGCGACTGGGAAATAGATAGGGTTGAGTGCTGTGCATGACACATAGGTGCCAACAGTCCTGGACAGTCTCGTTGTTTGGGTTGCTGTGCCATCTTGTTGGCTGGATATGAGGTCTAATTGTGTGTAAACGATGTATGTTGGATATATATAGTCTAAATGCTAAAGATTTGAGCTCCATTCGCAGGCCACGCAGTATTAATTATCTATGTCACGGACACTGGTGGATAAAGTCGGGGAGTGTGCCACGTAATGTGTGACATGGGGAACATGAAAAGGTAATCCGAATCTTTACAGATCTGTGTATCCCAAAGCCTTCATGTTCTCTGCTGTGTAATCAAGAGTTAGTAATTTCAGTATACTTTGACAATTCTTATTTTTAAGGGTCAAATTGGGGCATAAAGTTTGGTTACCGAATATGGTCAATTTCGGAAAACACAGTCTGTAATTTCCTCCAATTTCGGGCCAGCTTTGGACTTCGAGTAGCGGGGAGGCAAGCAAATAACAATGGGTTTTGCCCCCCCCCCCCACCCCCCGCCTCAAACTTGGTCCAAAAATGGCAGGACATTGCAGTTCAAGGCTCCAGATTTTGGCTGTAGAAATGAACAGAAAAGTGATTAATGTTATAAACTATAATTTTATATTTATATTTCTTTAAGCATTTTTTTTTTATTTTAATACAAACAATTTATACTATTTCATGGTCATTTATTTTTTATTTTTATGTATTTAATTAATGCATCATTTTCCCAATTTTAATAGATTTTAGTTTTTTTTTTTAATTTAATTTCGCCCATTTCTTGCTTGTTTATTTTCAAGTTAGGAGCCTTCTTTGTGAAATTCCTGTTACCTATTTTTTTTCTCCCTTTTAATCTGTTGCTTATTTGATTACTCAGCTTTGACCCTTTGGACTCCCTTTAGAACTAACGCTGATTTGTCCTAACCTGACCTTGGCTTTTACTGTTCGCATACAAACCTTCTCTGCCTGCCCTGACTAATTGAACTTCCTTTGACCTCACTATTACCCTTCCCCTGTGCTGTGACCCTTGGTGACTACTGTATCCTACTGAAACTTTCCTGAGCTATGTTCTCATGGGTCAGTCCCGACAGAATGCTCACCTCTGATTCCTGTACACATGTCTCCCCACAGTTTAAATGGCCAAAGAGGAACAGTTTTGCTTTTGGGGAGTGGCTAAATGTGTGGCTCAATTGTTGAGAATAATATTAATGCATATCATTTAAATGCATATTAATTTACACCTAATATATAAAAGCATGTACTGCCTTTAAACACACTATATCATTAGTTGTATTGCTTTGTAGCCAGGGGATAGCTAGCAACTTTTGACCTAGTTGGGTAAAATAACTTAATTGCCTTTGGTGCCACCTCATCAGCCCACCTGATCATCAGAGACAGACACACATAGACAAACATGCACGACAGAATTGCTGACAGATAATGCATACCTCCCAACTTTCCCAATAAATAGTGACATTTGGGAAGCACACAATACATAATAAATGAGTACATATGATAAGGTGCAAAAATCCAATGGATATTGAAGGGATATATTTTTTACAAATCATTTTTTTTGTTGATTTTTTTTCAAGCAATGTACTGATCTTGGATTATCTGACTGTAGTACTTTTTAGTCTTTAACCGAGCTGGTTCTTTGAAAACCATGACTGCTGTAATTGGTGCGACATGATTCATGTGTCTATTATATATATATATATTTTTTTTTTTCATACTCCACAGAAAGAAAAAAGACCGGTCTGACCTATTTAGATTTAAATCCTGAGCTAGCGGTTTCTCTGATGTTGCGTCTCGGACAGATGCTGTGAGTCTCAGAGATATCTCCTATGTATTAAAAAAAAAAAAAAAGAATGAAAGTATGTGCTGTATATAATCATCTGCAATAACGAGGAGGGGATAAATACAGAATCACATTAGTAACATTTGCATCAAGCCTATCAAGAGTCAATAGGAGATATTTATCAAGGAAAACACAATACGCTTTGATGGAAAAAAAATCAAAGCCAATTCTCCGAAGATGGCCTAACATTGCTTTAACACGGCAGATAATATTATTGAGTCACCCATTTGCCGAACTGAGCAAGACATGATTACAAACCCAGCTGGTAAGTAGCTTATACTAGCATGGTATAAGCGCATGCAGCATTTCGACTAAATAGCGCCCCCACCTGGCAGCAAACAGCATTAATGAGTGACCAACCAGTTACTAGCTCCTCGTGGGAAGCAGACATAGGTTGTGCGTTAGATCCACTTTATTTGCGGTCATGCCAGTTGTGCCCGATTTTTGTCTGCCTAGGGCAGCACAAAACCAAGATACACCACTGATGTTAACACTATATATATGTGTGGTAATGCCTAAATTTAGAAATCTTTAAAAAAATAAAATATTTGTTGACCCCAATGTACATTGACTCCCATGTAGACATTATCATAATTGTCACACAACAAAAACCTATTAAATGGATGACTCTCTGCTCCAGTCAACCTTATGGAGGCTCTGTACCAGAAATATGATTTTATATATACTGTATATACTCGAGTATAAGCAGACCCGAATATAAGCCGAGGCACCTAATTTTACCACAAAGAACTGGGAAAAAATATTGACTCGAGTATAAGCCTAGGCTGGGAAATGAGGCAGCTACTGGTAAATATTGCCCCGAATGTGCCATTTAATATTCCAGGATATTGACCCCAATATGCCATTTAATATGCCAGGATATTGCCCCCAATATGCCATTTAATATTCCAGGATATTGACCCCAATATGTCATTTAATAGTCCAGGATATTGCCCCCAATATGTCATTTAATATTACAGGATTTTGCTCTCAATATGCCAGGATTTTGCCCCCAATATGCCATTTAATATTCCAGGATATTGCCCCCAGTATACCATTTAATATTCCAGGATATTGCCCCTTAGTATGCTCGTTATGCCACCCTCCTCCCCCCCTTCCCCAGACCCCAGTACTTACCTCTTTGCTGCTCCGTCTCCAGGTGCTCTGAAGGTCTGTGGCTGTGAGGGAAGCGTTGTAAGCTCCCCTCCAGCCGCGCGGATCAATAAAGTTTGTTAAAAAAAAAAAGTTTCAACACACTTTGTTGACTGCGCGGCTGGAGGGGAGCTCACAACGCTTCCCTCACAGTCACGGACCTTCAGAGCACTGTATATATATATATATATATATATATATATATATATATATATATATATATGTATATATATATATATATATATATATATATATATATATATATATATATATATATATATATATATATGAGAGAGAAGGAAAGGTAAATCCCTGTTTTTAAGTCCTGGGGATGTTACTTTTGCTCAGCATCCAGGGGATGTCACTATTATCCATGTTATTGGTATTTTCCAGATCAGAAGGATGAAAGACTGACTCTACCCTGCCAGGAAATGAATGTATGGTGCATGATCCCACTGAGAAGCTCATGGCATAAATACTGGCAATTATGTAAAATGTATATTGTGCGTGTAATCATTTTAACGACTCCTGACAGTCTTGGCCGCTCATAAATGTATCTTAGGGGCATGCGCAAATTAAAATAAAAAAGTCATATTTAATCATGCTTTCTACGGATAAAAGGTGTCTAAAGAAAGAGAAATTACAGTTCAATAGACACATAATAAAAAAAAAAAAATCCCCCAAATGCTCTTGTGCTTAAGGGGGCATTTGACACACATTTGCATACCTGTAGAAAACAAACCTGGGGTGGGACCCGTCAAACGCAGGAAGACTGGAAAATGATGTAAATATATTCCCTGAGCTCCGAGGGGTTTGAATCTGGTGCCATTCAGAAGCTGTGCTTCCTTTTTAATGTTAGGACTAGCTGTGCGATTGGAGCAGAACCATATGTTTTACTGGATATTATCACATTTTAAATCTTCCAAAACAATACACTTAGAGAATCTCACATCCATTTAATTACCGGCACATCGGCCGTATGCAGAGTGTTTGCTCACTTGCAGTCTGTCAGTAGACTAAATCATTCCCCCCCCAAAAAAGGTACTTTTGCTGATGCCAAGTGTAGAAGCAGAGGCTCAACCCTTTCAGCACTGGAGCTGGGTAGAGAAGCTGGCACAGAAGCCAGTTGGCCTCAAATTGGGAAAAAGCCAGGCTTAGAAGAGATGAGCTTAGTGATCCTTCAAATTATAGGTGCGAAAAGGCAGAGATGGGTTAGGATATGGATGGTGTTTTTGTCTAGGAAAAGATGGCTTGGGAAGAGGGCTCCTGTACAAGTTGCAGAATTTCCGAACTGTGCTCTTGCCAGCAAGCTGGCCTACAGGTGGAACTCAACACCTAACTTCTAGAGAAGACATAGAGCCATGTCTTAAAAAAAAACTCCTGGTTGTGTGCCTGGGTCCGTGTAACATTGGGCCTGGGCTGAATTTACATCCCAGGAATTTTCATACCTCATAATTTAAAAAAAAAAAAAGTATATTACAAGGGTTGATGGGTATTAGGGTGAGGGGTTAAATGTGGTTGAAACATGAGTGTCTTGTGGGTGGCATGTGGTTGTGGCTTCAAAGTCATGAGGTTGCGGCTCAGATGTGAGGTCTGAGAGGGAGAATCAGTAGAAGCTGCAATCCTGATATTTGGCAGTAAATTTAAAAAAAAATAAAGAATACAAGCGTGCACATTTTAAGAAACATATACTTTCTCGTAAAGTTATAAACTTTAATAAGCTGTGAAAATAAAAAAAATATATATATATATATATTAAAAGCAGAACCATCTGTCAAATTATGGGGTTGCACATTTAAAACAACTTTTATACTAGCATTTAAAATCAGCAGACGGCTTGTTATAAGGGTCAATGAATGCAGTTCGCTGATACAGGATGCTTCTAAGTGTGACAGTCGGCTTCCGGTGGAAAATCTTGGACGAAAGATGTATGAGGGGACAAACATTTAACAATATGCTTCAATGTTTTATGTAAAAAGGTTCTAAAGCACTGTGCAATTTGTAGATGACACCCTGGCAGCAAAAAAGGGGTAAAGTATCTAGTCCTACCAATTACCCCAAGAATCCTACAGTGCTTGGTGATCTATGGGGGGGGGGGGGGGGGAGGGGGTGTGGTATGTATGTTGTGCTTCTCATGAGATGGGAAAGTCAGGAGGGAGGTAGTTAGGATCCAGTTGCTGCAATGAACAATTAACTGTAAATGTGTCATAAAATCTTTAGAGGTGTCGAGCTGGGATACAGTCAGATTTATGAATTGCTGAAAAAAAAAAAGAAATAAAATGCTCGGATATAACACATGAACTCTGAATACCTGAGCACCCACCATCATGGAATCAGGGGCTTTTATAGGACTGACAGGCGGTACGCTCTGTCGCCATGCGCACCATTGTGAAAAGTGTAAAAGGAGGTGCGTCCGCACTGCAGACCAAAATATTGAGAAACCTTTGATGTCAGACTATCCATAGCTGCTTACAATCAGTCTCGCCAGGTGATTGACCTTTTTGCAGACGTTTGGAAGATGATAAATGGGATTTTTGGAGTTCATAGAAACCATAAGGTCTTTTCCTCTTTTCCGCTGACTCCTTTACAAGGTCCTTTTAGGATCACGATAGAGCAGGATAGGCAAGGTGTCCATACAAGGACACGAGAGTCCGTGGCAAGGTTTCCTAGAACTTCATTAAATTGTCCACCACAGACTCCATTACACGTCACCCCACCATGAGTACTGTTGGTACCAACCCGTGCCTTTGTGATGCACCATCCTGATTCCCAAAAGTAATAGGGTTCAGAGAGGAATGAAAAGAAACTGATGTGAGTGCAGATAGCTAGTATTCAAACCATGGTCACTGACCAGAAACATGTACATATGCAAATTAAACTAATGGCTCCCACTGTCTACTAAAAAACTGGAGGAATACAAGTCTAAATGTGTACATTTGTTCCATAACCTACGTATATCTCTATATATATATGGATCCCTTTCGGTGTGCACTTGTTATATACGTTGAACTTGAATTCAGTTATTGATGTCCCTGTTAGTACCTTTTTTCAGGGGAACCTGCTGTCCCCATATTGGAAGAAGACAGATTGGGAATAAATGATGAAGGACCAGATAACCCACTGTTAATGACTTGAACATGTTGGATTTTGAAGCCAGATTTTGAATTACGACACCCATGCAGGATAAACCGAGGGAGAAGCTGCAGACAGACGATTCCCAGAGCTTACAAACATCAAAGAACGTGTGCAGGATGCTTACTTCATACAAGGCAGAGCCGACACT